>VWYK01052673.1:111141-129224 GCA_013399775.1 Semnornis frantzii | reverse complement strand
CTTCTTGGGGGATTGTTTCCTTGGTTGTTTTCTGTTTGGAAGAAACTGATGCATGAATGAGTGAAAACACCAGGAGTAATAAAGAAAAATAGCACTATTAATCTCATTGGAGAAAATCTCTCTTCTGTTAAAAACCTCTCGCACAGTGTCTGTGGCTGAGGTGTATCTGTCTTCACTAGTGAGTTACTGCTCTGGCTCCCTGCTAGCCCTCGCAGTGCTGCTGGTGGAAGCCAACACTCGGTGCAATGGGAACAGTGTTTGGTAAGGATTTGCTGCCAGGCAAGACCATTGTTCTGTAAAGAAGACTGCTATCAAAAATGTGGGTATCTTAAAACTACTTAGGATCACTTAGTATTTGCATTGCTTATGCCAAAGCAATGCATGCATCCCCCTTGGAGCAGTATGTTCTCACTTGTGCTCGTTTGTGTGTCTCCTCTCAAACCTTACCAGGGATACTGCTACTGCCAAACCCCGTTTGCGTATGCACTAAGGAAAAGGTTCCTTTTCAATTAGCTTTGAAAAACTGGAAGGCTTATTCATTTTTTCCAAAGTCATTGATCCACCCCAAGTTTCCACTGACCTAAAGCCTCAAAATGCTATTGATTTATGGGAGAAACACCTTGTCCTTAGTATTATAAATGGTGATTCTTGAACACCTGCTCCTTCTCTCTCCTTTTGTGGGTGTTAATGGCAAAACATTTCTGATGTCCAGAAGGTGCAGAGTCACTATCTCAGTGTCCTGTCTGTGCTCAGTGGTATTTGCTTCAGTGGAAATGCTGTCATCCTCCTATGGCCTTGTGACCATGTCCATTTGCAGTTCACTGCAGGGAGTTCAGTAATCACCTGTGCAGAAGTCAGTTGAGCAACTTCATGCATTTGCAATTCAATCATCTGTGCTTATACTGATGTGAAAAAGTTCCTGGCCCTGTCAATATTTTTATTTGACAGAAGTGGGAGAGGAAGTGGGAGAAGCTGTCCCATGCTTTGGGCTTCTGTTGGAATGGCCCCTGTTTATTACTGGCCAGTCCCACTCCCAGTGCCCTAACACAGTGCTTGGCATCCAAGGTGTGAAGCAATCGTGGCGTGATACTGTTTGCTGCCCTCAAACTGAAGAACAGTGTCTCTACAGGAAACCAAACTCTGATTTCTTACAGTTAAGACCATTACTAATCTCCAGCTGATATCAAAAGCACTAAGGCTGGGGTGTAGTGGTTCTCACTCCTATAAGAATGGAAAAGTGAGCTCAGAAATTAAAATTAGAACTCATTAAGTCTTTATTTTCAGCTCACACTGAAAAAATGCTGTTTTTTTTCAATACTTCAGAAACTTCTATTTCAAAGTACAGCACTGAAAGAGAGAATAAACTAAATTCTACATCCATGCAAATGCTTTAGACTTGCATGCTGACCACCTCCTAACCCTTCAGTACAGTCTCAAGACAGGTAGGTGCCAGGCAGATTTTGTCTGCAGCCAAAGAGTATACAGAGTTTCCATTTTAAGTGGCAAAAGCAATGCACATTTTGTTCTAACTACTGATTTTTCCTATTTGATTATACTATTCTTTCCGAGCCACACAGGTGCAAGTGTGATATGAAGAAGTGATGCATCACTCAAGTACCAAAGATGTGGTACTGCTTTTGTGCAGAGCTTCAAGTCAAAAGAGAAACCTGTTTTTCTGAAAAGATGGCAAACTGCAAGGCTTGGAGAGGCAGATTCAGGATGGGGCTGTTGCAGGTGAGGTGGGGGTTTGATGTTAGTCCAGCTCGGACTACTCGTGGGTTCCTACTGCTCTGAACCATGGCATGATAACCCACACAAGGTGGTGAGCTGCCCCCTCCTACTCTGTGCCCCAAAGGGAGCTTGAGCCTCCAATGGCAAATGCAGACCCACACTTGTAGGGCCAGTCCTGGCACTGAATTCTGCCCCCAAAAGGGGGGCACATAGGAAAAGGAAAAGAAAAGGAGAAAGAAGAGAAAAGGAGCCATCAAGACCATCTTTCCCTTTCTTCCTGTGTAATCCTTAATTTTCACTAATGAGGAAAAAAAATAGCAGCACCTGTCTAGGTATTTGAATTTACCACCATGTTTCCTCAGTGCATTAGGAAAAAAAAAAGGCAACAAAATATCCAACAAATTCAACCCATACTAAATTCAAATACCGAATTGTAATGGTTGCTTGGTTGCTATTTCTTAGTAGCAACCAACATGTTAATCACTAGTATATAATTAGATGTCATTTTGGAGCAATTCAAAATCAAACAAAATCTCAACATGCTCTGAACATGTTGTGAAAGTTTACATTACAATTAATTTATGATTACCCAAATGTGCATCCAGTGATCTTAAGTCTTCCTTCATACATTATGAAGAAAAAAAGGCAACTTCTTTTTCCACACACCTTATTGTCAGAAGGTCTTCAGAGAAAAGGCTCTCATTTAAGTAAATATATTATTTTAATTCTGTTTAAATAGCTGAGCATGAAATGAAGAGATGAGATGAATTTGAAAAACTAGCCCTGTGCATCCTTGGACCTGTCTCCTTCTCTTCCTTGGTTCGTTGTTGTTTCTGTAAACATTTGTGTTTTCTTTGCTGCCATTTCAGCAGGTAGAAAATTAAGGCAAACCAGTATTATTTCACTCCACACCAATTCACTGGAGCCATGAGTTAATTTCAGTGTATTTTCCTGAAGGTGAAAAGAAGTGCACATCTTTTTGCCCTAACAGCGAGCCAGTGCCACAAAGTGCTGAGCGTTCCCAGTCCTGTCAAAATCAAAGGAGCAAGGGTGGCCAATGAAGTCATGGGAAATACCAGATGCATTAGTGGATAGAGCCAGTGTGCTGAGTTATGGTCATGTAATAAACATATAAGCTCTTGTATTAAGACACAGCTCTGGTAATTGCAGTAAGTGAAGTTTAGAAAGCACTCATGCTCCTGTACGTTGTTGAAAACAGTGATAATGCACATTAAAAGGTCAACAAATGGATAGACTTTACTCCTCTGCATCTAGAATGGAGGAAACCTCGCTACTTCTGTTCTAACAGGCTGCCAGATGAGGTCTAGTCTCTCTCTTTAGGTATGTATCCTATACATGCAAACGCAGAGCAGGGAGGAAGATTATTTTGAGTGCAATGTGAGAAAGTTGGTTTATGCTTTAATTGCCCATAATGAGCATGCCAAATACTGAAAGATGCAAGGAAAAGTCTTGTCAAATATTATAGTTGTTTATTACCTTAGAATACCATCTTCCTAACTGTTTTGAGGATGTTGTTAGCAGAGGAAGGCATATTTTTATTTAACATCTTTATTAATGAGCTAAAGAAAGAAAGAAGTAAACATACTAATTATATTTGCGGTACATTAGGAGCTATTGCAAACATCACTACAGACAGAAAGAGGGAAAAATGGGCAAGAATAAAAATTTAACATGAAGAAACAGAAATTCAGGTCTGGAGGCAAAGATACTCCACATTTAGACAAGCAACAGTAGAAAGAAACATGGAATCAGTAAAGGTGAGGGGGACCAGGTGCAGACAGGGGCTGGATTGTGCTGGGATGTAATGGGGAGCACTTGGGCAGGGGCTGGGAAGGGTGTGGGAGTGTTTTGGGGCAGCAGCAGGAACCTCTGCAGCCCCCACTTGCAGAGAACAAGGGAGGTGACATCTTTGCTTTTATTTAAAGAGGAAAGCCTGAACCCAAGGTTGGAATTCAGGAGTGGGCTAAAAGCAGGTATTAAGGCCTGGGCTTCCCTGGTGTGCTGCCCAGCTGTGAGCAGTAGCCCTGCCCAGGCTATACGGGGGTGGGGCTCTTCAGAGCCTAATTGCTGAGAGGTGTGGGCAGGCTGCTGAGCTGTCCTGATGGCTTTCCTGGGATGGGGAACAAGGGAGCATCTTCCAGGTGCCTAAACACCAAAAATTACAAAGGAAGACTCCAGGAGCAAAGAGGTGAAACTCCTTAAAGCAGAACTTCCCAAGTGTAGTTCTTCTAAACTGTTTAATAAGATCCCAGGAGAACTGATAGATGTATGGTCACTCCAGTGACTTAGAATGGATACAACAGGGATTAACGTACCTGCACCTGAAGTTAAAGGGGTAGAAACCCCCTGGTACTGGGGGTGGGGGTGTCTGGGCTCCCTCCTGGAAGATGCTCCTGCCAGGCATGGGATCTTCTGTGGGGCTCGGGTGCTCCTTGCTTAGCCGCCCGATTGATTTGTGCCAAGCGCAGGTTCCCTGGTTTAGCAGTACAGCTGCTGGTTGTTGCTGCTTAATTTCACAAAAGTTACAAACTATAATTAGTTAATAGCTGCCTAATGAGTTATAATGCAGGAAGCAACCGCAGATGCTTATATACAGTGAACCACACCCTTACCCTATTCATGGTTTCAAACGAAAAAATACCTTCCCCACCCCCAAGCATGGATAATTTGGTGCAGCTCCTTTCCTAGAAATGCTTTTAGAGAATCTCCAATTGCAGCCTTCCTACTTTAAGTTGTGGTAAGTGGCTGTTGTTTGAAGTTTTAGCAGCTCTGAGATGGAGCAGACTTGCTGTCCTGAAGTACCCCCTTCCACCTCAGACCGGGGACAGCATGTGCCACACTAAAGTGTGTTGCTTTGACAGGTTGTGATGGAGCCACACACATCAAATCTCCAGTTGCTCGACTGTGAAGGCAACAAGGACCACGCACCTCGATGGCACTCCATGAGAGATGACAATAACAGTTCGAGGTAATGCCAGTCACGGTGGTGACTTTTGCTACAGTGTTACTTGTGCAGTGGCAATTGAATTGAAACTGCCACATCAGTTTGCATTAGGCCACTTAGCAGCTGATGTGGTTTCTCACTAGTACAGCAAAGGGAAGGGAGTGTAGCTCTGATGAAGCTTCTGAGAAGTCAGGTTTCCAGCTGGGACTGAGAGCTCAACTGCATTCAGATAGAGAAGTTGTAACCTGGCTAGAAAAATATTTGCCTTGAAATTTCAAGTGGAAAAATTTTTCCACCTAAAAATTGGTAAAGTGGTAGTCTGAGAGTGTTTAACTGCATGGTTGCCTTTCTGTGGCCAAGGCAGCTCTGCTGAGCATTTGTGGTATCCCCAAAGCACACCCAGGGTTTTGTCCTTGTGCAGCAGGAGGGTAGCAGAAATGGATGGGAGAATTGAACTCTCTGAACCTGGAGCTTGTTTGGGGCAGAGAGCTACCGTAAGATGGATATTTGTCCTCAGTACTATTACCTGCAGTGGGTGTGAAGGTGGAGATTCCTCCTGCAGCCTGGTCAGGGATTGGGGTTTGGGGCTAGAGCCTGGTTTGTCTGGTGATGACTACGATCATGTCTGCACTCCCTTGCCTGCGCACGCTCTCACCTTGAGGTGGAAGGATCAATATCTCATTACCTATGGCCGTGCTTCTCCAGAGCTGCACATTTTGTGGGGGGTTATGTAATATCCCCACTATTTTAAACTGCAATATCTGAAACACCAATGTGAGCAGCATAAATCTGTTTTTTTTTCCGGTGAGGCGAACTAGCTAAGCAGCTTTATTTTTTTCCAGTTGTAGAATTGTTCTAATGCTTGTTTTGAGCAGCCTTGGCTTAAAAAAAGACTTCATCTTTAAAAATCCAATTTTACAAGCAGTTAGGCTTTAGTGTGGACTGTTGCTTTTTAGTAATTTGGGGGGAAAAAACGAATGGCTGATATATTTAATTTTCAGACACAGCTACTCCATATTTAAAGCTTCTTTTTTATATATAATTTTATTGTCAACAATACAGGTTAAACATTGCAGAGATAGTGCTCTTGCAGGCTTGTAAGATTAACATCATGGTATTTCTGAAGGGGCTGTTAGAGTGTCTGTGGAGCTACCTGCTACTGCATTTCAGTGAGCATATACTTTAAATATCAGTACAACAGCTTGTTTTCCTTCTAGACAGAAAGCACCAAATCTACTGTTAGTATTCATCCTGACCTTGAAAGAGAAGTTGAGCATGCTTAGCTTTCATTTTACTTCTTTCTTTAAATATGGCTAAAGAGCAAAGTCTCTGATTCTACATAGTGTAACTTGAAACTAATAGGTAATTAATATGCAGTCATATCTGCTGTAGCTCCAGGATACAGGCACATAGATTTTGCCTTTCTTCCCAGGACCTACTTTCTTTGAGAATCCTTTTATATCTGTATCTCTCGCTTATATGGGTTAGTGTGTGTTTTAGCTGTGAATAATGGTTGAATTCATTCCTGCATGGGCAATACTGTATTCCTTTAAAGTAGATCATTATTCTACATGGAATAAATAGTGTTATCCAGTTGATAAGCTTTAAGGCTAATGAGCCAAAGTCTACCATCTAAGAAGCCAGATAACAAGACATGTTTCTCTACTGGTTTCTTATGATATATTAATTAATGGAAACCAAGATTTGTCTCTGAGAGGGAGATAGACTTTTGCAATTCCTATCTAGTTTCAAGAATTGTCTTCAGTTACTCCTTAACACTTGCTAATGTGATCTGGGCAATGGAGTGATTTTGCATGCTCTGAGTTGGAGGTGTCCGTGTGTGCATGTGTGAAAGGCAGCCCCTTTCCCTCACGATTGTGAGCAGGCAGAAGTCCAATGCTGCTGAACATCCGTGGCTCTGTCCTACCTGGATCTACACTGAAGAGGTTTTTGCAGTCTGTTTACTGTGGCAGTCTCAGACTTTGGCTTTGAGTAGATAAGGCTGTGGGGAGAACTAAAACTCGAGGTGTGGTGGCATTTATTTGAAGAGGGAGCAAAAGCCATCTGTGGTTTATAAGACTTGAGCGTGCTTACAAGAGTAAGGTCTGTGTGGGCAGTCTCCAGAATACATGGCTATCAGAATATGTCACAACACAAAAATGTGTGGCAGGAAAGAATTTGTAGTATCCTTTCTGTATCTCTTCACAATCTGAGAAATTTTCTGACCTGCCCTTCAGTGGTAGGCTGCTGCTCCCTTGAAGATCACCTCAATTCCAGGGGGTCTTCTAACCTGGGGCACACTCCAACAGAAACACCTGAAATACTCTTTGGTGTTGGGATTGCCCTGTAGCATTCTGCTTTGTGTTGTGAGTTATTCCCTTTGGAGCCCAAGTAGCGAGAGTTATTACATCTTTAAAGGCCTGCAGAGTTTGAGGAAAGTAATTGGCTTGTTGCTTCAAACCTCTTGGTGGAATTATGTAAGAAAGAAAGCTTTTCAACTTAATTTTTTTATCTATATTTCAAGCCTTTGGCATAAATTCAGCCTGCACCACATACCCACAAGCTCTGCAAGTGTGTGCAGCTGAATATTACTACAATGTATGTGGTTGGGATAGCCAACAGGACTCTGCTAGGTGCAGAAATTCCACCTCCCCCCTAGTAGAACAGCTGTTTTATACAGTACACAGCAAGTCTCTTTTTCATCTTTACTAGTAAACTTGTTCAACTGCAGGCTTATGTTAATATAAAAACTACTTAATGCTGTATGGTAGCTATGCATAGTGCTTTCCAAGAACAAAAGGAACCAAATCCCAGATCATATCTTGCTCTCCTCTTCAGACTTTGTGTGTTTCCTTGTTTACTAAACTACAAAAGCCTGTCTGTTTCATGCTACCAAACTTCCAGGTGTATCAGCTGTAGTTTTAGGAGCCATGGAATATTTTGAAATATTTTTATCTACCTCTAAGGTCAAATGTGCTGTTTCAGGAGTTTAAAACAAAGGTCCAAGAGTTCCTTTCTGTTGATTTGACACAGAATGTCTGCTGCAGTTGAATGCCAATGTCCTCCAAAGTCTTCTGGCTCGCATGCCAAGCAAAGCAGGTGCTCTGCAATGACAGGACAGATGGAGTGAATGCCGCTGCAGTGTGGCTTTTCTGATGAGCCACTTCAGAGGACTTCTTGGGGACAAACTCGCATGACAACAAAATATGTACTAACTAATAGGAGAAAGGGGTGTGTTATGTGACACTCCAGTATGAAACTTTCAAGTATGGCGCTGAAACCAACGACCTTATTAACCTCAATCTAATTTGCTTTATCCTCTTGCTGAGCCAAGTTGACTTTGGCCTCTTCCCTTGCCTTGACAGTGGTGCCTGATTGGTTCTGTGTGGGGCTTTTAATGGGCATCTCGTGTGTCTTGGTGTGCAGGAGGAAAATCATGGCGGGTGCCTTAGTCCTGAATTGTCCATAAGCACCACCTGGGAACAGTGGAGGACAGCTGGACCACCAAACGCTTACAACAGCTGCTACTCAGTCGATGCATGGGAAAGCTAAATTCTGTTTTAAACACTTCTTGCAGTTCTGAAATATCACTTCTTTTGTCTAAGTGATTTCCCAACTGCTCCAACCCTTTCTCATGTTTCCCTTCTCACCCACATGAATTTCACAGGATGGTTTTATCTGATCTAGTTTCGTTTTTTTCCAAGGTTTTGCACTAAACGACTTGGCAATGTGAGTCTTTGAATTACTTGATTGGAAAGGTGTAATTGCGTGGATCTCTCAAACTCATCACTCTTCCTGGAACTTAACATTGAAATAATTCAGTTCATAGTTCAATCCAGTAAGTTTTGTCTTCTAAGATCTCTGCTTACAGTTGTAGGTAGGGGAGATCAAGCAAATCCAGGTTAAATATTTCCCTTGTTCTGACAGAACCTCTCTGGACCTTCACTAAACTACCATCAAAGGGAAGCTTACTGCTTTGGGATCTAAACCAGACTCTTTTATCCAGTGAGTCTTACTGACTGAAGCTGGAGCAGGCCTGAGCCCCACAGCTGAAGAACTGATCTTTGCTTTTGATAATATTGACAAAGATTTCGAATAAATCAAAGACAATGTAGGTACTGTGATAAAACATGCTTGGCTTATTTCCAGACACTTTCCTGGGTTTCATTAGGCCAGGGCAGGTGATTTTTCAAGAAACAGTGATTCCTAGTTATCCTTCAATGTTCTTCGGTTGTTGAATCTAATGACCTTTTTTAAAAGTGACAAATATGTAAGGGGCAGGATCTCTTGCTACATAAGAAATCACTGATCCATTAGTTGAGATATCAGAGCTGGAAGTAACATGCAACTTTCTGCTTCTGACTTCCATTAAATATGGTTAAATTGTATTAGATCATCATCTATAATTAGACCAATTTTTCCTAACCTTTGTTGAAATGGGTTCAATCTGGTTTGCAAATGAACACTTTTTTCCCCCCATAGGCTGCAAGCTTTCCACTGTCCAACAATACATGAAATCAATTCAATGGTAAGCTAATGTATTGCACATGCTTCACATTTAAGTAGTTTTAGCCTTAAATGATTATCTCCAGGCTCTCTGTTCTTCCCTGTGCACAGCATGTGTGTGGTGTAAATGTTTCTGTGTGGTAATGCAGACATTAGAACTTTCGTGTGCCCTTGTGAACCTCTGCAATAGGGTCCTCAGGACTGAAGGACTGCTTAATGCACCTATGTTTAGTCTAATTATTAGTATTCAACAGAAGCTACCCAGTAACCAAGGCTTTTGTTACACCACAGCGGCTGAGTAAGCCCAAACGTACACTTTATCAGGTTACAAAACTCTCCTTAACACTGGCATTTTTCCTACAGTAGATATTATTTCTCATACATAAATATGCTCATACAGAACACTTGTCAGGTCACTCTAAATGCTGAATCCTTTCAGCAGTGACACAGATCTCTTCTGATACCACTTTTCAACCAGTCTTAATTACTACTCAGAATCTAATTTCAAGGTCTCCTTAGGTGTTGGTATTAGCTAATGTTCAGTAAGTAAGGCAAAAGATAATGCTGTCAGTGTAGTTTGCCCTTCAAGTTAGTGTCTCTCTTCTCCTCCCAGAACACAGTAGGGATAAAACCTTCTTGTTTAGCTTGGGGCAAAACACACCCTGGAAAAGCTGAGAAATAATCTAATTTTTTCAATGAAAGTCAGTGCCAGTCAAAAAAGCTCTTGCATACTTACAGTTAGGGTACATAAAAATGTGCAGATATTGGTAACCCCATTTTACTGTATTCAAGATTATGGGGGAAAAAAGTTTTTTTAAGATTCACAAGGTCTTTGGAATAATGAAGGGGACAGCAACTGCTGCTTCATTTTCATGTTCTGGAGCCACTGAGCAAATTGTTGTCACTTCTACTGGATTAGTTTCTTAGTTTTTAACACACTGATATTTATGCTGCTGAATTGTCTATGTTATAAATATCTTCTCATATATGTGTAGGTAATTTTTTAGCTTAGATATTTAAAACATAAAAGTAGCACGAAAGTAGCTAAATACCAGTGCTATGTGCAACTTCATCAAAAGACAGAAAGAAGGTGCTCAAGCACTGGATCTTCTCTTTCTCCCAGGAAAGAGTTAACACAAAGAAATAAAATCAGATATGTGTAGCCTCCAGACGTCCATTAAAGTGCAGAATGCTGTTTTCTATCACAGATTATATGCCAGATGTTCAAACTATCTCTAATCATTGCAGATGTAATGGAGTAGAATGTTGCAGTTTGTGAGTTTACTGGCATTAATTCTGTATACTGCACAAGGGAAAAGATTTTAAATATATAATTATATCTCATTAATACTCAGGTTTTATTTCCTTTCAATGGAACAGGACTTATTAAAGCAACCATTTACCGCATGTTTTCTTTTAGTGTTTGGCCCCTTCACAATCCTGTGTGCGCATTGTACATGTAAATATGTACTAACCTGAGTATATAGAAACGTGGGCTACTGTATATAATTCCACTGGTACAACCCCCCCACTTTTTATGTGCATGAGATTTTTATAATGTGAATTGACAAGGTGAAAGATCTTACTTATACAATACCTTTCTAACTACATGCTGACTTTTTTTCTTCAAAACCAAACAATCTATAAAAAAGTATCTTTTAATGCTATTTATTCATTTATGTTATGATAAAATCTGCAGATTTGTGAATGCTAGGCTACTTTCATGCCTTTTGACTGCTACAGTCTTCCCTCAGTACCAAAGCAGATATTATGGTGGTAAGAGTGACTCACTGAGGATTTTTCTTTGGTGTTATTCAGTATGATAAATGCAGATCTGGTTCTGTCCTGCATCCTCCCTTGTCCTCAAATGCAGGAGGGACAATTTGCCTTTTCACGCTTCCTTTTTTCTGTCCTTTGTATCCTCTGGGCCTCAACTCCTATCAAAGGGTGTCCAAAGATCACATTTCCTTCGTCCTCTGCTGGGGCTTCCTAACTGGTATAGGCTTAAGCCACATCCAGGAGTCTATTTTTGTCCCATATCTGTTGAAATCACTGCAAAACTGTTCTCAATGGGCCATGGACATTGCTGTCTTCTGAAAGACAGTGACAAAGCTGCGAGAATGAACTTAGGAAGTTCCTACATCTGCTTCAATTATGATTTCCCCAGGAGCCATCCCTCATTCAGATTATAATTCTTGTCTTCCATCTTTAACATGTAACCCCAACATATGTAAAACATACCCCTTGTAGCAAATTTCCATGGTAGGGAGTTTGGAATTAGATGATCCTTAAGGTCCCTTCCAACCCAAACCATTCTATGATTTTATGATATGCAGAGTCCTTCCTGGGAGCAGTTTCTGCTCTGCTGTCGTCTTACCCAGCAGCTACACAAACGCTGACTTTCCTTTCCCAGTCCCATGGAGAGGGCAGTAGTAAATCATAATTAGGTTTTCTTGCTGGAGACCAGGCAGTCAGGCTAAAAGTGAGTTTCCCAAGTCCCTGCTGAGGGATGCTGCGCAGGGTGGGACATCGAAGTCAGTCCTGGGGCTGCGGCTCAGGCTCCTGCTCCCTCTTGCTGCTGCTCTGCAGAGCAGCATCTTGTGGAGATGTTAAAAATGTTTTGACTGTGCTGAGGTGATGGTTAAATGAATTTGCTTAGAACTTTCTCTGTGCAGAGACATTCTTCACAGAAGTTCAGACATAGTTAGACTAAGTTAGAAGCAGTTGCAAAATACCTTGTGCCTAGATGTGTTGGGGAAGTCATGTGATATTTAAGTAAACCAGGAACTGTTACAGTGCTCTCTACACCCTAAACATATCTACAGGGTTCAGGCAGCTAATCCTGTATTTTAAGGCTATTCAGGCAGTCATTACTGGGAGGGCATGAACACTTTGGCCGTGAGCTGCAGGCAGTGTGAGAAAGCCAACAGAAGGAAACTTGTGAATAAACTCCTTTCTCCCTCAACTCATTCATCTAATTTTGCCTTTTCAAATATAAAACAATAACAACTTCTCAACTGCATCCTTTAGAAGTAAGCAACTATCTGAAAGTGTAATTTAGACTCTGAAATCATTTGATGTAGAGATTTGCCTTTGTGGAGCTTGCTACTGTTTGGCCTCTGTGCAAGAGTGTCATATCATGCCCATTGCTTTGATTTTGAAGGGAGTATTTTCATTGTCCAATGAGTTAATATCAGGGATGGAGGACTGGATAAAGTCCAGGTTTATTTAGAGAAACAGATACATATGCAGGCAGTACAGTTTTGCTATGATTTTTGCGTGTGCTTGATTAAGAAGAAAAACTGGCAATTTGTTCTGCATAGTTGCATATAATGTACTCCTTTTAAATGTAAGCAAGTGTCCAGCTGCATACAAACTGAACAAGGTTTGGAAAATCTCTGGGCTTCCTTGTCACACTTTGTCTTGAGTGAGGACTTTCAAGTGTGTAATATTAAATATGTAGACATAGGCTATATACAAGAAATAACAGTGCACAAGTCGCAGGGTAAAGTGAAGATTCTCTTCAATGTTATTTATATCCATATTTCATTTCATGTATTTTGAGATGCATCAAGGCCTGTTTCTATGAATTTTCATGCTACGTGCATCGTATCATATGTTGTAGCTAATAAAGTAATTAGCAGATGAAATGCCATCAGATCCTATCCACTGAATTCAATAAGGAGTGAAACAGTTAAAAGATAGAAAATGTGACAACTCAAGCTCTGTTCCATATGGTCCAGAGATGCAGAACATCAACTGAAATCTCTCTTTTTAGTGGTGCACAAAAGGGATGAAGTCAACCAGGTAATTTGCTCCAAGAGTCAACAATACTTTTTTTTTTTTTTTTTTTTTAACAAAAAAAAAAATTAAATATTTAAAAAAAAAAAAAANAAAAAAAAAAAAAGCCAACAGAACTTGCCAACACAAAACTGACCTGGCTAGCACTCTTAACAACAAGGAACATCCCTGACCTCTCTTAGCGAAGACCTGCAATGTCTGATAAGAAGAGAGAGCAATTTTAAAATCAATGCAATATTTACTGGAATACTGAAAATCATTCCTACTTTATTTAAGGGGATGTTTCATGGGTATCTATAAATAAAGAATCCTTTCCTTACCTGCCAGCCTTTCAGAAACAAGGCAAAGATGCGAGACAGCAAAAAAAGGTCTGACCATATCAGCACACAGTATGATAGACTGCCCCTCCAAATGACACTTTCATTATCAGTAAATTTATGTTCCTATTTCAGTCTGTAATAATGACCATTCACAGCAAAAGCATGGTAGCTGTTAATGGACAGGAGTGGGGATAAAAATTCATTAATTAACGTGGAATTGAAGCATTTCCTCCACACATTTTGAGCAGCCAAGTATTTCACAGCAGATCTTGGCACCCGAGTGCAGGTATAATAATTATACACAATTTTCAGTGATTAAAAGGTTGTAAAGTAATTTTAGATACATCTCAAAATTATTTATCTTATAAATGAGGATAAAGTGAATATGAGCTGAATCATAAGTACCACTGTTCGGAGCTGAGCTGAAGAGCTTGCAGGGGGAGAGTCCTGCTCCTCAGCAGCGATGTCTCAGCTGCACCTCCAAGGTGGTTATCTACTCATTTTCTGCCTTTCACCTTCTGAAAAGGCAAGTGACTCTGAATAGTATGATTTGCAAATATCTGTAACATCTTTTATGTAACAGTAATTTAGGCAATGATATTCTGGTTCTAGTAGCATGCTGCCCACTTTGATAACCAGCACATTAGTATCTGCAGTTGTGGTGAGGATGGCAATCCTACACATTGCTTTGTCATTCTTCTCGTAAGACTTGCATTTTATTCTATCGTGAGTTCATTTCCAGCTCCTCTCTCTTACCTTGTCATCTGAAAAAAAAGCTGCCATGCTGAATCAGATGGGCAGCCAAGCTGTCTGCCACTCTTGGGACCACAGGTCACCTGTCCAGAAAGCAAGTTTCCAATTTGCTGTGTTAGGCACTGAGATGCCAGTGTGTGTGCCAAGGTGTGGAAATAGTCCTAGGGATTTTGTTATAAAACTTTCATCTGTGTTCTGGGTGATGCGGGCTCCAAAATTGTTCTTAATCTTTAGAGACAGACAATGAAAGTAGGCTTTTCACTGTTCCTAGGCTCTGATCTAAATTATTTCAGCATGGCACCAAAGGCTATGTTCGACATCAAAGGCATAATCATTTCATTTCAGTGCTGAAGTCTAGGAATTTATGGAAAGACTGAATGGAACCCAGTGGTAATCTGAAAGGAGGTGATGGTTGAAACTTATATGGGAGTTGGAAATATCCTGTCTGCATCTGGTAGTACAAAAGTTTTGGGAACAGACGGGATGTCCAGTCTCCATTCTCCTGTATTTTCTCATAGCTTTCAGATGGGAGAGGGAAGCCAAATGATTCCTTGATGAACTCAAGAAGCAAAAAGATACTGTTAAGGAGGAGGGAAGAAAATCTTTCATTTGGGATCAGCTATAAAAATAGCCAGTTCTTAAACATTTTCCAAAACAGGACTATGCCAGTCCTTTGTATTTTAAATGCAAATTACCCTTTATTGTCAACTATTCTACGTGAGCCCTATAAACCAGCTAACTTTGCCCTCTTCAGAGTAAGCATGATTATACAAATGAAATCCAACAAATTATATAGTATGGATTGACATGTAACAAGATACTTGGCATTTTGCTTTGTACCTGTACTGCATATTTTCCATCCAGTGAAAATGTGACTTTAAAGCAAACAAACAAAAAAAATTCTCCTGGTGTGACTGTGCTGGTAGTAGTATGGAAGTGATGGGGACCGTAAAGCCACTATTCACTCAGTGAACTAGATCACTTACTTCTGTCATCATAGCAGGGTCAGCTCACTTCTGAGCCAAGCAGTTGGATGTGTTAGAAATACAAAATGAGGCTTAGGAGAAGGAAGAATGCAATTCTAAAATGAATTGGATTCGGCTGAAAAATAGTGTTTCTTCCCCAAACCCTGAAGATCACTGCGAATAGGGCAGCTCTAATTTCGGGGAGAGTGTATTGATCTCTCTAACAATCCACACCACCTACTGTAAAGCTTCAGAAAGAAACTTTAGCCAGACTCTGCAGAATATTTCCTGATGTGAAGTGGTGTGGAGCTCCTGGCCAGAGCTCAAGGGAATGTTGAATGGTTTAAATCTAATAGCAATTTCCACCAAACACATATTTTAGTCTTCTTTTCCCCTACCATTTCTAGAAATTAGAGACTGAATGATGACATTCAATGACTAATGCCTGGTTATAACATTAACTGTCATTTTTAAAGGGTATTTATCTCCCCAACTCTTTTTTAAGAAAATCTTCCAGACTGAGTTCCATTCATAATGATGTCAAATCCCACAAGAAGCAAGGTGCAGGACTGGCTTGCCTGAAAGTGGAAGATATCTATTCCACACTGCAAAGATACAAATTAAAAGGGCAGCTGAACTCCCTCAAATCATCTGTTCCTATCAACAAAGTGAATATTAATGAAAAACAACATTGAGGTCTTCCTGTGGATGATTTTCATTGCAGTTCCTAGATATTAAAAATGGCTGCAGAAATTGAACCTATCAGTCACTAGAATAACTTTGGCTTCTGCTCTGTAAGCAGGTAAGTACCCCTGCTGCCAACAAAGACATGAGACAGCTACATAGAATCATAGAATGGTTTAGGTTGGAAGGGACCTCAACGATCATCTAGTTCCAACCCCCCACCATAGGCAGGGACACCTCCCACTAGAACAGGTCACTCAAGGCCTCATCCAACCTAACTCTGAACACCTTCCAGGGGGAGCATCCACAGCCTCCCTGGGCAACTTGTGCCAGTGTCTCGCTGCCCTCACTGTAAAGAACTTCCTCCTAACATCCAGTTTAAATCTCCCCTCATCCGGTTTAAGCACATTACTCCTCATCCTGTCATTACAAGACCTTGTAGATAGTCCCCCCCCTCAGTCTTCCTGTGACCTTGTTGTGACCTTTCAGTATCTTAAGGGGGCCTACAAGAAAGCTGAGGAGGAACATTTTAGGATGCCAGGTAGTGAAAGGACTAAGGGGAATGAAACAGAGCTAGAAATAGGTGGATTGTCAGGAGGAGGTTCTTCACCATGAGGGTAGTGAGACCCTGGAATGGGTTTCCTGAGGTGGTAGCAGCCTCATGCCTGGAGGTGTCTAAGGCCAGGCTGGATGAGGCTCTAGACAGCTTGATCTACTGTGAGGTGTCCCTGCCCATTGCAGGGGGGTTGAATCGAGATGATCCTTGTGGTCTCTTCCAACCCTGACTGATTCTATGATTTCTGTAGGCCCCCTTCAGATATTGCAAGACCATTACAAGGTCTCCTCGAAGTCTTCTCTTCTCCAGGCTGAAGAGCCCCAACTCTCATAGCCTGTCCTCATAACAGAACTACTCCACCCCTCTGGTCATCTTCACGGCTCTCCTCTGAACTTCTTCCAACAGTTGCATGTCCTTCTTGTGTTGAGGGCTCCAGAACTGTACACAGTACTCCAGATGGGGTCTCACGAGAGCAAAGGGGGAGAATCTCCCTTGCCCTGCTGGCCATGCAGCCCAGGACATGGTTGCACGCACACACTACTGGCTCATGTGGAATCTATTTTGTCACTTTGAACCATGCAGTGGGAAGAGAGGCAAAACCATCCAACCTCACCTCTCCCCATAATGTAATTCAGTGCTGGTGAGGAAATGTGCTTGTTCCAGAAAACACTTTAGCAAAGATCACTCAACCCGGCTATTCTGACTGTCTCTTCATCACATGTCTCCACAGCAGGGTTGTGCCCTAGAAGTAGATTAAAACACTTAGTTCCTGAGATTTAGGCATTTGAAAGAAGATGCAGACATGTATGTGAAAAACAGAGTTTTATGGAACTCCTGTTCAGCTGCTGCCTGTTGGAATATTGCACGTTTGGAGAAATAGGAGGTGACGCTTTCAGATCGCTTCAGATAACTGAGGGAGCTTGTGTATATTGTGTTGTGAGGACAAAGCTGTTGGATGAAAAGTAGTGATAGAGACTCCTGGTGTGTTTTAGAGAAGTATCCTTCCCCATTGCTGATGGTGAAGGAGCTGCAGGAGAGGCTTTTATCAGACTGTGGACAGTGCAAGGCTCCTGCTTGCACCCCAATGTGGCATGGGAGTGCCAGAACTGGCCTTATAAATGCTGCACTTCCCACTTTCCCTAGTGTCTGAGAAGAACAAGTGGGCCATGTTATATGGCTTCGTTCTAGCATCATGGGTGCCCATCTCTTTGGGCATCTTGAATGGTGAGATGCATTAAGTGACCTGAGGGGAAATATAGTTGCCTATAGTTGAACTGTCCATGTCACTGAAAGGCATCGTAATGGCAGTGTTAGGAACTCAGTCCTGCACACGTAGGGCATGGGGATAATGTAGTGTTAGAGGGAGTGCTATGAAATAACTTAATTTGTCAAAACTCAATCGGGAAAACATGTGTTGAACTACCAAAATGTTCAGGTATCTTGCTTTGAGGAAGAGGGCAGTCACTGTCTTGGCTGGCGAGACTGAAGCCAAACCATCCATAGCTAAGAGCATCAACTTCTGCTGGAGCTACAGCTCTACACTTGGGAGCTGCAGTGATTCTTATGCTCTGTGAATTGACATGGGGGAAAACTTGTAACTGCAAACCTGCCAGTAGTTTGACGAGTATCCCTCAGCCTCAGCATTGACTTTGCTCCCTCACTTCCCTCTTTTTACTGTCAAGAGATTATTTACATCATAAATAAAGAAGCTGAGGTAATAGATGGAGGCTTCTAATAAAAAAGGTGAACTTGGAAACATCACAACTGTTTCCTTCACATTTTTTTGGTACCTTTTTTTTTTT
>VWYK01052673.1:77397-101633 GCA_013399775.1 Semnornis frantzii | reverse complement strand
TCTAAAGCCGCTGACGGCTACCGACAGCAACCCCACCTTGGGTACTGTCAGATATAATTCTGTGGGTAAATGCCAAAAGCCTCTTGTAATTATTAATTGCCTTCTGCCCTAAGCAGAAAGTAGCTCCTTGTGTCCATCTAGTGAGCAAGCGGTATACTGACCGCAAAGCCTTCTCTTCCAGTTCATATCGAGTTTAATCCTTATATTTAATAGTTATCTCTGGATCCTGTTATAACCTGTATATAGTTTCCATAATGTTGCAAAGAGCCTGTTATTATTATTATTAAATGGTGATCGGGGTGATGCGAGTTTTGAATATTTAATATTAATCAACTTAATATTTTTATATATTGTCTTGCATTAATTAATTGCCCCATTCCTGTTACACCCCTGGGAGCTCTGGGAAGAACTCATGGGCTTCAGTGGTGGCAGAGGTGCAACACTGCAGCTTTTCAGGGTCTTTCTAGAAATCATGTGCTCTCAGATTTGGAATACAAATGGAATGATGAATGTCCAGGGTACACACAAACTAATTCCTCAGTGATATTAGAACCATCCAGATCCAGTGAAATTATTTTTTGCGTACTTTGCCGTGTTGGCCACACAAAGATCCACAAAATCCCCATGAGCTCTTTAGGGAAGACCCATAGGGAAATGAGGTTGGGAAAGTCTTGTACTGGTCCTTGGCATAAGGAGAAGTTCATCAGTAGCTAAATGAAAGTTGTTGCTCCCCAAGTTTTCAGATGTAGCTACAGCAAGAGGACATAACCTGGAAGCATATCTGTATTTTGAGTATTCTGAAAGGTCTCATTAGGAAAATTCCCTTTTATAAACCCCCATCTACTACACTATGATTTGATTGTACTTGCAGATTTAATTGTACTTGCAAATAATTAAACAAATCCACAAAATATTTGCATTACATTAATTTACTTCACTAGGCCCTGCAATACTAGAACCACTATTATCTACACATTTCCCTTTACTATTTTCAAGCCTCTCTTTGTAAATTGTCAATTTTGGAGACAGTTGGATTTAAAAAAAAAAAAATACTGAGCATGTGTCTGATTAATATTTTAAGACCATGAGGATCAAATCTAAAAATGTGGCTTGCTTTTTTTCCCCAGCAAGTTCAAATTATCTGATAAAGCTCTACCCTGTGTATTCAGAAGCCTTTTTTAAAATCATTGGGTGGTAGGAAGTTTTACACTTCAAAATGCAGCCACCTCTATAGTAACTACAAAAGGAGGAGGCAGGTCTTGATTTGTACTGGTGGGGTGGCCATGGGGCAGAGGGACAGTGTGCTTTTCTGTACAATGAGCAGTCACATCAGTCCTCCACATGCTGTCACAGGTGCTGGCATGGAGGCACGCAAATGGCTTCACACCCATGTCTCCCCTAGCCAGGCTGCAGCAAGGGTGTGGGCTGTCAGTGCAACTCATCCAACCTCCATTGTCCATTAGAGCTGTGTGATTTCTTCCTGCAGCTGTAGGGTCCCATAGGAGGCTTGGTCACTGAACAGCTGTGTTCTTCCCAAGTACTGAGAAGAGCAACTTTATTGGTGTAGGACCGATGTTTCACTTGAAGTAACTGGAGGGTTCTTGATTCTCCAAGCCTCTGTTCCTCCATGTTTTACACTGTTAAGTAGCTGTCATGTTCCACCCCAGAAGAGAGTGCATTTCAGTGGTGGGTGATCTAATTCTTATTCTTTCTGCTTTGTTGATATAATAGGGTGTCATTAATCTTTGTAAACCTTTGGAGGTTGTCATATGGGAGATGGTGTCTGAGTGACAAATATTAAATTAATTAGGAGTAGTAGCATTCTGGGTTTTATTAAAAAAAACAAACAACAACAACAAAATCAACACCCCCCCTCTCCTCCAAAAAAAGACCCTCTACCCCAAAACCCAAACAAACAAAAAGCAAAACAAACAAATAAACAAGAAAAAGACCTGATTTGCTCAGTAGTGCCTATTTTTTGGTCTTGTGAGTGGCACTGAAGGACCTGTATGGAGCAGGATCACATCAGAGAACTCAGATCTGAAAGGTAAAACTATCTTCTGCTAATAAACTTTTAGTGCCATCAGTTGAGGAACACTTCATTCTCTGCACTAAATTCAAAACCATAATCCCTTAGGGAAGAGGCTAGTATATTAAGGACAATGCATCCATCAAATGTACCACCCAGTCCCCTCAAGCTCTTTCTTTTTGGAATGGTTAGATTTATGGGATTTCTGTCACTTAGTACCTTACAAAGAAAAAAAAAGTGTTTAAAAAAGACACAAAATTGCTCAGTTTGGCATAAGCCTTACCAACTGTCTTGTCTTTCAACACAACCATCAACAAAAGCATCCAGAACTTTCTCCGAGTTAGGCCAATCCTGCAGTCTTTGCCCTGGTAAAATCACCACTGGAGATCAAACTGGATTTACCGGGTTAGGTCACCAACATTTGCTCAGAGATTTGTAGGAGTGCTTGGAAATTCCTTGGTCACATTTCCGGTGGAGGGACAGCTAGCCAAGGCAGTGGTACTAGCATATCTCTGCTTGTCATTTGAGACTGGAAGGGCTGACAGGGAACATTAGCTCCTGAGACCTAAAGAGCCTTCAAAACAGAAGATTTAGGTGCCACCCACAGCCACCCTTCTCATTGCAGCATTATAAGACTTGAGGCAGAGCTACCATTATTGAAAGCATAGAACTGGGTTTGGGTTTTTTTGTGTTTTTTTTTTTTACTAAAATATCTTTGAATATTTCTCTTGACATTTTTTTGTGCAGCTCTGAAATTTCATTTCCCATATCTTAAGGGAAATCTTTGATTGTCCAATCAGAATAGAAAAATAAAAGCCTGCCTTGCATTTAACTTTATTAGCCAGCACAGTATCAGGCAGTAATGCCTTCATTATAGCAATCTGAGTACTTTCTGAATAATTCAGAAGTGCCAAACAGAAGACTTGTTGCTTGGATGTGCTAATGAAAATTTCAAGGGAATTAATTAACAGTCAATTATATCAATTTTAGATTTGGACATTGATTATGACGCTAAAAGCAGAATCTACATTCTTTGCTGTACATAACTCCTTACTTCTGAGTGCTATAACTCAGCTTAATAATTCCAGTCAGAAGTGTAAAGGAAATACAAATTCAGATTATTTTTCACTCTTTTCCTCTCCTTTTCAATGTGCTTGAAATGAATAAGATAAAAGGCATGATAGAAACACATGTACCTCTTACAACTGTGTTGATCCAGATATTTCTGGTTTGTGCTTTGTAGTAATGTGTTTGGGGAAAAGGAGCTTAAATTCAGCAGTTAATTAAAACTGTGTATGTTTATGTTTTCAAGATTATTTCTAAACTGGAAAAAGAATTACTTGGTCTAGATTGTTTTAATGCATTGTGTGTGTGTTTTGGTGTTTTTTTTTTTTTTAAAGGAAGGTTTGCTGCTTTTTTTTTTCTTTAAACAAAGTTTATCTAGAAGAGTTTTGTTAAACTCCATGTGATTTAAAAAGAAAGTTGAAATTTTCTGATCTTCAGGGTTAGTGGAAAGCATTTCATTGAGATCAGTTTTTGCATGATTTGGCACGAGTTGTCTAGACTGGTTTATGAAAAATGACAGCTAGTAGGAAAGTAATTAAAAATGTATTTTGCTGAAAGCAAAAATATTTTTGGAATCTATAACTACCATCTTTAATTTGCCAACCATTTCCACAATTATTTTATATTAGCTGGAGGATTTTGTATTCTAGAAAATATGTATATTGATAGCTTTCCGGTTTGATCTTCTCACAAACTGTGCTCTTGTAACAAAATAGCAAGAGCTGAACAAGTGATCAAATAGTACATTCAAATCTCTGTGGCATCCCTTATGAATTATTACGATTGACAGTAGATGGTGATAGGACTCTCTTCCATGGATGAAACATTCCAGTATTTTAGCCGGAGCTGAAGGAAGCATTGCTTTACTAGGAATTAATCTATATTTTCAGGTTTGAATGTAGTAAAGCAGCGTCCCCAGAGAGGAGGAAAAAAAAAAAAAAATAGGAGGGGGGGGGGGGTGGGGGAAAGGAAAAAAAGAAAAAAACCAACAATGCAAAATTCTGATAAATGCAAAATTTATAACTTGGAATTGAAACCATGTATTGCAACATAGAATGAAGGAGATGGGCTCTTATTACCAGTGCTTTAGAGGCCTTGGTTATATTACTTAGGAAATTACTAACAATATCGTCATAATTAGGTGCCCCTCTGCTCTGCATTCAGTCACTGTCCTTGTGCAACCTAAAGCAGCCAAATTCTTGCTGTAACCTATCCCAGATAACTTTGCAGTGTGAGTAAATCCAGTGTATACCTCTGTGCTGGTATGTTGAGGAGTTAGAAACCAGTATGGAAATAGCTGAGCATCACTTAAACCTGGGCTTGCTTCAGTATTGTTTTCAAGTAAATTGATTAATGTTTGTAAGTGTGTAATGGGTGACTGCCAAGAGAATGGAGTCAGGCTCTTCTTGGTGATGCCCAATGATAGGACATAGAGCAATGGATGGAAGTTGAGGCATAGGGAGTTCCATGAGCAAGAATTTTTTTTCACTGAGAGGGTGCTGAACTGAACTGAAACAGGCTGCCCATGGTGGGTGTGGAGTTTGCCTCTCTGGAGATACTCAAGACCTGCCTGGATATGTTCTGGTGTGATCTCTGGCAGGGCGGTTGGACTAGCTGGTCTTTCAAGGTCTGTTCAGCCCCTGACAATCTGTGATTCTGTAATTCACTAATTGTGTAGTAAAGTTTAGTTTCAGAGGCTACTGGGCAGGTGCAGGGCATTGGGACAGACAGGTGAAGCACAGGTTTCCTGTGCACTCAACCAAACCCATTCACTGCCTACAAATGGCATAAGTAATTCATTTCAATGAGTTTATGTTGGTGTAAATTTATCATTCTCAGGTTACATTTCTGATTCAATATTTTAGAGATGAGAAATCAAATCTGAAAGACAGCTCTGAATGCATTGTTATTTATTTTAAAGCTGGAGATTAAGTTAGAGTATTAATAACAATAAGCTGATGGCTGAAAACATGCTTGATAGTCCATTGATCCGGACCTGTCATTCATGGCTCCCTGATATTCTTGGTGAGCACTTTATTTACCATACTGTCATTCTCCTATCAAGTTTCCATTCCATACTGGATCTGTGGTTAGAAGTCCAGAACCAGCTGTCTTATGAGGAAATTCAAATATGATTTTCCCACGATGGGTCCCCCTAAAAGCTCCAGAATAAGTAACTCTATATTTTATAAGCTGTGTTTCCTAAACTTCTGTTAGGTACAGAAGATTAAAGTTTGTGTACATCCCTAAGTGAGGCAGGTGCATTAATGCTCTCCTTCAGGTGTATGAAATCCTGTTTAGGATACCTGTAATAAACTCCTATAAATTGCTTTGAAATCTTTAGTGAAAAATGTCCCTCTGATGGATTGGCCAAGTGCATGGCAACTGCCCAACTGTTCAAGAAATGTTTTACCTATCCACCATTCAGCAGTGACATTGTGGGGACATAGCTGTGTGCCATGCCTCTCACACATGGGATTGGAGTGAGCTGTCTCTCTGCTTATATCAGTAAAGAAAATTGCTGTGCCATGTTAATTAAAAAATCCAATGACTGCAAAAGTTTAAAATGGTATTGACTACCTATGATATTTCATACTGAATTTTACAGCTGCTTCTTTTCTTGTCCCTTCTCAGTTAGCTAGCCACCTCTTTCCTGTCATCTTGTGTCCCACTGTGTGCAAGTGTCACAGACCTCCAGCCTTCTCCTCTGTGATTCTTATTCGTCCTGCCTCATGGGTTTTTGCTGCCTTATCTCAGAGCAAAATTTTCTCCCCAATTAATATGCATGGTCAGACATAGTTAATCCATACTTATCTTATCCATGTGTCTAAAGTATCCTGGAGATTTAAGGAAAACCAATAATCAGTTTCATAAGGGACAGCTGTCAACTCCCAAACTTCTTGCAAGGATTTGGGGCTCACATAGACTAGTGAATGCAGTTCACAACTTATTCCTGCAATGGGACCCCAAACTCTGATGTCTGTGACCTTGTCACTGCACAGACTTGGAGGGAAAGTTCTGAAATCAGTGAAATGATTGCATGTTTGTATGGGTAGAACTGACACATTGTGTCCTCAACACTTTCCAATGCCACTAACTGCATGTGTATAATAATTTATGTTGCCATTTAAATTTAAAAGAGAATTTCTGGACAGCAGTATTTTGCCTGTTAAATCTTGTGAAGCACACCTTGAACTGCATTTTCATATGAACAGGTAACTAGTGCAGATCACAGAAAAACAAATGGTGTACAGTGTAAGAACCACCAGCCAAAGCAGTCCTGGGTTTTACGCAACCTGAAGTTTGTGAGGGATTTTCCAGTGCAAAGCATATTGTACTAATCCAGTTTTGTGTGAAATGTTCTTAGTATAAGCTCCTATCAACTGACCCACCAGTTGTGTATGATATATACAGAGAGGATATTAGTCGTGGATTACAGACACCTTTCCACAAAGCATTTTGTTAAATCCTGCCAACTGCAAGAGAACAGCTATTGTTCTATATTGCCCTCTTTGACTAAGCCTGCCTCTGGATTAGTAAGTGCCCCCTTGGAATTTCAGTTATACTGCCTAGTGCCGAAATTCAGATTACTGGGCAGCTGTTCTGAGCAGTGAGGGCACAGCAGCTCCCACAAGGGCAGCAGAAATCCCCCCTGTGCACCCATACCTCTTAACATGTGAGCTAAAGGTATTTGTCATCGTTGGGATTTCTGTCTAATGCCGGAGGCATCCGAAGCACAGTTGCTCAGAAGCGTTTGGGTGGGTGTTCACCCTCCCAGCACGGCTGAAAACAGAGTGTACTGACCCATGACAGATCCAGCTAGCAAACTCTTCTGCCTTTCACTCCCAGGTTTGAAAACCTGGTTTTGAATGGGGGAAGAGGTACATGACAGTGCCACCTTCACCTTTTACCTTCTGTAACAGGCAGGGACTAGTGCAGAGAGGCAGCATGCTGGCAGTGCTGGGGCTTCTCGTGGGGCTGCCAGGTTTCTGGTCACTGCAGAGCCGTGGGTAAGAAACAGATGTTCACAACTGGAGCTCCTCCACCATCCTCAACCTTTGTATTTCTTGTTTGTCTATTCCAGATCCTCCCTGCCTCCCCCTCCTGCCTTATTGGAGTCATTAATGAGGGTGTAAGCCATCCCCTTACTAGACAGGCATACATTTTGGGCTTGATGACCCTGATCCTCCTCATGCTCAGCCTATCTCCTTTCAATTGTTTCATCAGCTGCGTGACTGCCAGCTCACACCTGACAAGTGACAAGTCTCAGGCTCCTGCTGACTAGATAATCAAAGTCTTGTCAGAGCTGTCAATACCCTGCAGATAGGAGAGGACAAAGAGAGGGAAGGTTTCTACAGAAACCACTGCCTTCAAAAAATGCTGTCGATTCTTCTTACAGAAATCACCTGTTTGTTTCAAAACATTATTTATTATTGCAAATATAGGCTCTACAGAACAAGCAGGTAAGCCGGATGATGACAGCGGCTTTAATGACATCGCTCTCCAAATCTACCGGTCCCAACATTTTCTTGGGAATTGTTTGGAATCCCTGACTAAAGGGGAAATATTAATATTCACCAGTCATTTAACCTTCCTGAAGAATTTAAGGGAGATAATTTCAAGCACAACCATAATTACTGTTTGATAAAAATCACATTTTTCTTTTTTTTTTTTATAAAGCAAAGAACATACAAGTATGTTCTAGTCTAATATTGCAGACCAAGGTTATTTATGAACTCTTCCAGTTTTGGATCATTTTCAAATGCAGATTTGATTTAAAATGTTAATTAAAGCACAGGGCCAATTTTCTTCCCTTGTTTACAGAAGTCTAAATCTGCAATCTACCAAAGTTGATGAATTTCATCTGGGGTTCACTAGCACAAGAAAGTGTCATATTTGACACATAGTTAGTTGGATATTCTAACATATTTACAAAGTATGTGTTAATGGTTTGAGACTTTGGGATGGACAGGTGTTCTGCGTGCAAAGGATGCCAGATATTATTTTAATACTTTGTATATTAAAAAAATAAGTTACCTTTGATTTTTCAAGGCACTTGTGTCCGGAGAAGAAAATTACATGGCTTTTCACAACTGAAAGTCCTTTAAAATAATACCAGAGGCAAAGTTTCTGAAGACCCAGTGACTACTTAATGTATACCATTTACTGTAGCACCAGAAATAAAGCAGTGGGTCTGGCCTGCTGCTGAGAGAAAGACATATGGCATTTCTTGCCTCAGAAAAACAAGTCTTTAAGCAGAGTTTTCATCAGCACTTTTCATGTGCTTCCCTTCAGTGCCACTTCCAGATAACTCATGGTTTGAAAGAAGTGCCACTGTTCAGTCACTCCTCAAGCCCTGTGTGCAGCACAGTCCTTTTCTCTGCTTTTAAGCCTATTTCTTTTTATTAGGAATGGCTTTGTTAGACATAAGCCATTATCTGTCTGAGCTGTGTTCAGCTGTCAAGTGCTGGCTGCCTTTTGCTGCTTCTGTCGACAGTCAGCATTAGACAGCAGAAGGTGGCAGGAAGACCTGGAAGTTAAAGCTTGTTAGATCCCTGGTGTGCTGCTACTGATGCCTGTGGGTTTGTTGGAGAGGCTGTGTGTGTGTTGCACAGCCTGAAGCAGGCAGACAGCTAGGGACACCTCACCAGCAGCTCCCTGGTGGACTTCTGTTCCACCACTCTTGAACTGCTGCACTGGGGGACAAGGAAGGTGTATGTGATGCTGGTACCTTGGGAATATCCAGCAACAGGATTACCAGCCTGCTGATGGTCCAGACCGGATAGTGTTCTAGCAGAGAGGGCTACTGAGAGACCCTGAAAATATTGTACTGTTTGTTTCTGCTCTACTTGTATGTGGAGCCAGAGTTTTTGTCTCAAGGCAAGTGCTGGAGAAGGTAGGAGAGCACTGGGGATGGTTGTCTTGGGGTCACCTCCCACCCCTTGGTGCATAGCAGGACCTGTCCTGAAACCTCATCCATGGTGGTCATTTCGTGTGTGAGGGAGAAGGATTGGGAGCTGAGAAGCCTTGGCCTTGGGACACTGCACAGCCTAGCCATATAGCTGCTGACTCCTCTCAGCAGTAGCTCAGAAGAAGTTTTCAGAGGGAAAGGGTTTTGTAGTTGTTTTTTTTGTTGTTTTTTTTTTTTCCCATCAGAAAATGCCGATTCGTCAAAAGAAAAACATTTCACAGAAACATCTGGCTTTCAATGAATCTTCCCAGAGAACCTAGCCTGCTAAGCAGATTTTCATTGTAAATCTGTCTGGTTCCCTGCCAGGTCACCTGCGTGGCTCCATGGCTGCCTGCCAGCGCTTGCAGCTCCAAGTTAGCCAGACCAGAAATCCTGCCCCGCATCACAGACCTCAACTTTTTGGATTTACATCTGTGTAGGAAGATGCTGTCCCCAAACACAGGGAGACTTCCCAAGAAGACCCCCAGGTTTCCAGCAGGCATAGCTCTGGGCAACTCTGATAGATTTCCATTCTGTGAAAAGTTTATGGAAAAGAGAAAGGGGGGGTGGGGGGGAGGTGGGGCGTGTGTTTGGCAGGGTGGGGGGAAGGGAATAGTTTCTAAATCTGAATGTAAACTGAATTTGAAATGCTAATGTTCCTTGCAGACCACAAATTCTGAATTTTGGCAGTTCCTAAGTGTCAGTAGATAGGAACAAACTAGCAAGGCTCAAAGGTGTGATGTGGGATATGGGAATCTAACCTGATGCTTTCAGGTTAAATGCATTTAGGTATATCATATTCGAACAACCCTATCTGTGTGATATATAAGTATTTATCCACAAAACCAGTATAAGTGATGTCACCAGACTTAAGTATTTATTTCATGAATGTTATTTAAAGTAAATAAAAGTTCTCATACATACCAGTTTGGAACAAAGACTTCTTTTCTATACAATTCTCAAACCGCTAAAATATTGTGTTCAGTTAGCATACAATGCATGACCTGTTAAATTCTGATTAAATGCGTAATAGAGTGTATTTAAAGTACTTTAAGTATTAGTGTTTATTTAGACAATGCTTTTCTTATTAAAGGTTAGTTTATTTTCTGATCAAATGCCACTTGAAATGTAGAGAGGGTGGAAAAGTGTAATGATAAAATTTACTTGAAAGAGAACTATAGAAAAAGTAGGTAGCAGAGAGAACCCAGCAATGCTGGACTGTGTTGCAGGAATTTTTAATTCCCTTAAGTTTTCTGAGACTAAGTTTTCGCCATGTAACTGGTGGACATGTTTTGTTAAAGTTGTGTTTGTCGGTAAGGCAATGCATGCCTTGCCGGTGAGACATGACCACTTCCACTGTGTTGGCCACCAAACCCTCCCCAAAGCAAGCTGGAGGTAACATGGTTGGGGGGATGACTTCGAACATCACTCGAGTTTGGGCTCCATGGTTCAGTGACTAGTTACACTGCTTTTGGACAGGCAGTACTGGGAACTCTTGCTACGTAGTGAAGTTTAAAAGGGTCTTTTTGCAGAATGTTTGAGGTTTTGAAGCTGATCTTTGTTTTGGGCTTAGAAAATACTCTCTTTGTGTTCTGCGGAGTGCTTTCTGTTTCAATCACAAGGTAAAAACCTGCATTTAAAATGGTATCAGTATGGCTACTGAAAGTTTGGGTTAATTGTCTGCAACTTTCCTCAGTAAAAGAAAACTTTTGTTTAGTGTGGCCTGTCTTTGATGCCTGTTTATGGTAGCATGAGAAGCAGCCCTTCCCTTAGCATGGCATCATTTCTTTCCCCTTCATTTCTGCACTTCAAATGATGGGAAAAGCCTCAGCTGATTCTGGCAGAAGTAAATGCTGATTATGTCTCAGCTCTGAAATGTGGAAGTTGAACAGGCACAAATAGACCCACGGTTGTATTCCCCAGCCCCACAGGCTACCTCAGTGCTCTGGGGGATACTCAGTGCTTCTCTTGCTTCCCAGTGGATGGTGAAGCAAAGAGGAAGGTAGGTCTCATGTTACTTGTTAATCAATCAATTCTCTGCATCATCCAAGAGCTAAACAACCCCATTTCCAAATCCAGAATTTTCAGATTTCATTTGCAACATGCTGAGAGATCTTTCTGGCAGCACATGAGGTCCTGACATCCAGGGTTTCATGCAACTTCCAGAGCTTCCCCTGTCATCAATGGGGTAATGACAAATGTGAGAATGATATGGCATTGAAGCAGAAAATTATTCAGAGGTAGTTAGTAATTTAGTTTTATTTTCTTTATTCCTCTTTTTAGACTGCTCAGCAATAGTGGAACTGATGCAAACCCAGAAATATTTGAAGTTTTAGTTTCCTTTTTGGAGAAAGGTATCACATTATTGGGATTTCATCTATAGCATGTACACTTACTGCTTGTAAATCCAGTAGTTAACATGTCAAAAACATTTTATCAGTTGTTTCAAAGTTATACACAGAACTGAATGAGTCTCCAGTAACATTCTGGGGAAGTTTGTATTGAAAGCTCTTTCCAAAATGTATTGGGGTACTCTGTAGCTTCTATGAAGAATGGCAGGCACTGCATGATGCTGAGATATGATAATGGACACACTCTCAAGGAGGCTGCTGTGGCAAAGGCTTACTGTTTCTTCCTCTGAGAGAAGATGAGCAAACTTAAACCTCTGTGTTTTGACATGTAGAAGATGTGTATTTTTGTGAAAACATCGTGACAGCCTCATACAAAGTGTTAATGGTCTATTAAGGCAGACATGGCAACTGTTAGGTTGTGCATATCATCAGTGTCCTGCTTTGAGTCAGAACAGAACTAATTCTGTTCAGTGATTTTTACTTCTCAGCTCAGTCTTTTCTAAGTAACTGCACTTTTTGGAGTTGATGGCTTCTGACAGTGGTAACACTCAATGTTTCTAGCTAGTACCAAGGATTGGTGTGCAGATCAAGGTCTCCCTGCTAGATACGGTATTAGGGGTGCAGAGTAAAAGGCCATACCTGCAGGGAGGAGCAGACAGGACAGGTGACCCTAAATTGACCAACGAGGTATCCTATTCCGTATATATCATAGATACCTATTAAATATATTTTCTTTCTCCATGCCAAGAATCCTGCCCTGTTGCAGAATCACTGGTAATGGTGCAATGTGTTCTGGATCATTTCTGGGTTTTCTGGACTGGTTGTAGGTTCTAACCTTCTCCATGCCTCAGAATATTCTAGCCCCTGTGGTTCTCTTTTCCCATTGCAGAATTTCCTCCTACTTCTTCGAAGTTATTGCCAGGTACCATACAGAGATGAGGACTGGGACGAAATTCTCGCAAAGCTTTTGGCATTGATTGTCTGGTTGGCACACTGATGAACCAGCTTCAGGTTTTTGTCCTGTTTGATTTAGGACCTGTTTCATGCACTTGTTGGTACCACTGCACTGTAGCCTTTTCTTCTCTAGCTCATCTCTGAGACACTGTCCTTGAGGGTACTGGCATGTTTGCCTGAAACATGTAAGCTATATTACATCAGATTTTTGAAGGAGAAATCTCACTGAAATTCTCACAATCAGCTTTTGATTTACCCTTCTACTTCATTCTGTTCCCTATTCCAAAATATTATTTAGACAGGAGTTAGGGTCATGACTCCTTGCAGATTTCCTATTTAATATTTCCTTAATACGGAATCTAAATTATTTTGGCAATCTATGTAAGGATTATGTATAATACAATTAATTGATATAAGTGGTTTCAATTCTCCTTAATATGACAAATCTCTAGTGTGAAATATTCTTAGTTAATGATCAACATAAAATAGATAGAGTTCATTTTTAATGCAAGTACAAGATTTGAATTAATTTGTAGTTAGAGCAGAGTTATTAAATTGTATAATATACACACACACATCCCCTGCCTTTGTTTTTAAACCATTTAACATTTGGCAGATAGGATATGGTTGGGATCTTTCTATCTAAATTATTTTTCTTTATTTTTGCTACTGAGAGACATTTATTTGGGGTTCCTCCATACTATATTGATAGTCCTCCAGGCTGATAATCTCACAAGTGACTTGCAGTGATTCGTGTTTCCAGCTGGTACAAATAGTTAAGTGTGTAGGTATGAACAGTTGGACCAGGTTTCACCTGCACAGAAGTCTGAGACTCAAACCTGCTCACTGCAGAACAGTGTTGCTGAAGAGACTGCTGGTCCACAAGCAGTGGTAACATCTCTAGCAGAATGCAGCAGGCTTGGTAGGTTTGCACGGGATAATCTACCTTGAGCAGATTATTAATGTAAACAAAAGAGAATGCGGGAGTACTGGCAAGGGATAAGCATAAAACTATGTACATTATCATGGTCTCACTTTCTTAGATTTAATATGAGTGATGTACTTTAATATTACTATTAAATTTATAGCAGTGAGATAAGCATCATCTTTTTTTCTACAATTGCATTAAAGATGGGGAAAAAATATTGGGAGGATTGCCAAATGGAATTTGAATGTTGCTTAAAAGATGCGTGGGATGGAAGAGTAACTTGCAGGGAACATCTGTTTCTGCTGGACCTTGTCACTTTTCTGTCAGTTGTAACACTGAGTTAATCAGATTCCTTTAACTTTAAAAAACTGTTGTGTTTAAAATGCAGCACAGATCAAAAATAACTACCCAGCGTGCTGGAGTCTGTACATGTTATAGAATCGCTTTATAAATGAGGGCAGATCTTGGTGTAAGTGTTTCTGCTTGTATTTTCTCCCAGTACAGTATATGAGTGAGAGCTGGAGGGATTTAAAGTGATTTAATCCTCACTGTTCTTCATGTTCCCTCTGTTTCACAGGTCAGTGAGCTGCAACATTTGTGTTGTGTTTAAAAATACATATTTTAATGTATTGGCCAGATACCAAAATTTGTCCTAAGAACACAACTGAAAGGCTTCTTTACTTGTATCTGCCTTGTTTGGTTTGTATAGCCCCCCAAAGTATGTCAAAGTAAGAGTGTAATGCCAATCTGTGCTACTGCAGGAACTTTTTGCATTGGATGAACCATACCAGCTCAAGAGACAGACCAGCCCAAGGGTATGGACCACTTTTCCTTCTCTGGGTGTATCCTGTGGTTGCTTTCTGATTACACAAGTTACTGTGGTGTGTACAGGGGGAGGAAGGGGAACCTGTCTCTTCTCATGCGAGGACCAGCATATATGCTCATGCTATTGTATGCTTCCCAAACTCCTTCTGAGACACTTTTTTTCCCCCTGTGTTGGTATATTTGGATTGTTCAATTTCCCAACTTCTTTGAAGGAAAATAAGTATTTCCTTGAAACATTTTCTATAGAGCAGATGTGAATTTTTCAGATTTTAATGGCTAACATTTGATCTGTGCTACCATAAAACATTTTTTTTTAAAAAATTGTTTTTAGCATGAAGGGAATTGTGGCAGCAAATTAAAACTTTTTTTTTTGGGGGGGGGAGGCAAGGGGGTGGAAACAAATGTAACTGCAAATGTAACCAAGAATTAAATAGTACCTTGCATCGCTCTTGCTATTCTGTCTACAAATTATTACCTGCATTTACTGTTGTCATTCAAAAGCAAAATAAAAATATATGGCATTATTGATGGAAAGCTTTAGAGTTAAAATAATCTCTATAAAAAATAACTTAGAAGTCTTCATGCTGTAATTGTTGTTATGCCCATTAATGCTGTAATGTTGAAACTCTCACCAACTCTGAGTGTCATTACTTGATTGAGTAAGGGGCCTCTAAAGAGACCCACTGTGTTTCCTGTAGTGGTGCTGGTATATCAGTGAGCAGTATTCTCCTCTTTGAGTCAACATAGAACAAATGTTCCAGCATGGTGCCAGGAGAAGACAGTACTGCTGGAAACAGCATGCTAAGATACCAACAAGTGATAAATTTGAGGTCATGATTATTTGCAGTTCACACACCTCATTGCATTATTTTTGCAAGACAGGGGTGTGAATCCTGGCATGCTGGCTAACCTCCAGTTCAGGCAACTACATTTTAAGCCTGAAATTCCCCTGTGGTTCCTGTCACATATTGGTTTGGATTGTTGCTGTGTAGTCTTAGAGCAAAAAAAGTCAGTTGCATTATGAATTGCTGCATTTTACATATGAGTCTTGTGATTGTAGTCCAGCACTGCTGAGAAGACTCAAAGTGAAACCAGTTGTGCAAGAAAAAATTACTAGAGAAGTTATGAGACCAAATGCTGCACTCTGCTCTTTTGAGACTCCAGAATTTCTGTGCAAACGTGCAGTGTGTAAGTTGTACGGCTATTCATTCTTGCACCCCTTCTCACTGTCCCAGCTGGATTCATGACCCTTATGAGATATGCAGAACTATCCAGGAGCCATGGATGTGATAGAGGTAAAAGCATGGGCCATTGAAAACTTGGTGGCAGCTCTTAAGAGGCTTCTCTGAGAAACTCCAGTAACACAGTGGTGAGTTGGCAGTGACAAGCCCTGCTGAGGTATCTTGCCATCACTCTTGGCCATTTCCTTCATTGTTGTGTTTTGCACAGGTTCTCACGTATCTTCCCAGAAGGTGGAAGAGTGCCAAGTCCCAGGCTCTGGGCCAGGTGCTAAGTCCTCAGGAGTGACCCTGGTTCTAAGCTCCACATGGCAGTTGCAGTGTAAGCCCATGCCTGTCTCAGCAGCTGCAGGGAAATCACCAATGGCCAACCACTACGGCCCAGCCAGTGGATCTGCATCACAACATGCAAACACCATCTGCCTTGAGCTGCCTAGCAACATGAAGACTTCTCATCTCATGTAAGCTCATCACTCCCATGGAACAGCAACACTGGTATACACAATACTGTAAATATAATTGTCCAGGACTGATCTCTGCTTTTTTTTTCCTTCTCTTTCAAAAGAAGATGCCAAGATCAAAAGCCTTAGCTCAATCAGTCAGGCTTTAATCAAAAGAAGCAGTTGAGCACATGCCTTATGTTAAGCACATAAAGGATTATTGCTGATTTCAAGGAGATAACCACATGCTAAAGCAGGGACTCCTATCTGGTTTGTGGCAGCCTTGTTGTATCCCTCTGTCTGTAACTTGCACTGCTTCATCCTTTCATTTGCTTTAGAGTAAAATGAATGTGCTGCCTAATCAAAAATAAGCAGATAAAGGTATTAAAACACCAAAGACTTGTTGCTTTGAGATCAGTTTTAAACAAAAAAGCAGACAGAATTGAAGCTGACAGAAGGGCTTTGTGTGACTTGAGTGGGCTTTCCAATAGACATTGTATCACAGTCTCCAAACAGTCTGTCATCTCAGAACTTCTGTGGTGAGTCAGAAGAATTTGGTTTTTCACTCCTTCCATGTCATATTGGGAGGCACCTGCAAGAGCCATGTGCATAAAAGCTCTCTACTGGCTGACACCAAACATACAAAGAGCATATCTACATCCACAGCAATTATTAGTTTTGAGATCTTCCACTTAGCTGGAGGTTAGTGTGTATCAAAGTATACAGTGTTTGCACAATATTTATATAATATTCTGTGATCAAAGATTATTGCTACATGCAAGACAGCTCCTCAAGCTATTTTCTGATGAAGCCTTGTTTCCACTTGTAAATGTGTGTGTTGCCTTCATAGTTTTTTCTCTGTTAATGCCACAACCAGGACCTGAACCTGAATCCCAGTTCCTAAAGGCAGAAGTAGTGGGTCTGGGAGAAGTCACAGGGTTAACATCCTAACTTACAGGCTTGGTTTACCTTTAATTGAAGTGGGTGTCCTCAGCAAGTGGCTTCTCCCATTAGAAATGATCTTCTGCCAGGAATCTATATTCTGTCATACCCAATTATGCACCCTACTAATCAACAGAGAACTTGGTAGCACCCCGACATGGAGAAGTCTGCATCTGTTCTAAATCCTGCCCTTCTAAGCAGGATTACTGCCAAGCACTGTGAAGATTGCTTAGCTGGGTACAAAACATGCTGTACCCAAGCCAAAGGAGGGAGATAATTCTGCTTTTATTTGAGCAAGCTTATTTTATTGGATAGGAGGAAGTAATTGAATTATATACAATAAAATATGGTTCTCTGTTTTTAAGAAAAAACATCAGCAAGTGCTATCTTATACAATCTCTTGAAACAACAGAAGAATGCAAAAGTCCTCAGTAGCACAAATACATCAGATGCTTTCCTGCTTATCTGAAAGTAACTATTATTAGGTGTATTTTAGACTACAGTAGTAGTCTTCTATCAACTCATTTATCAAATCTGTCAGGCTTTAAAACACTTAAGCATATGCTTACTGTTAAGCACATGAGCATTATGGCTGATCTCAATGAGACTACTTAAAGTGTTTTGTGGAACATTTCTTGCTGTTGTCTAATACCCGTGCCAGTAGTATAGCCACATACATTGTGATTGTGTTTTGTTTTTTTCTGGTGGTGTCCTCAATATTTATGTGTTTCTAAGCCGCCTGAGTCCCTGGGAAGGACTAACTCTATCATTGAACCAGACAAGATGCCAAGGAAGTCCACAAGACTCCAAATAGCTTCCTGGTTGAAGGTAGATTAAATAGCTAAGCATTTTTTTTTCCCCTCAGAAAAGAAATGGCTACGAGAAGATGTGACAAAGGAGATGTGCAAAATAGAGGAGAGGTGGGTTCAGCTGTTCAAGAGCTAGGAGGTATTGTGTCACAGCAGTGGGCAGCAGGTTTAAAATTTAACTTTCTTGTAGAGAAAATACTCCGTGCCTACAGAACATGGTGGAAGCCAGAAGTGTAAGTAATTTAAATGAAAATTCAGTAGTTTCAAGTAAGAGTAGTCTACTGAGTACGATGAGATACACAACTACAGATCTGACCACCATAAAACGGCAACTGGTGGCAAGCACAAGGACCCCACTGGTCTGCAGGTATTCCTCCTGTGTGCTGTGTTCTGTGGCTGTGCCCTGATGCTGTTTCACAAATTGTATTCTGCCATTTTGAAATAACTGCACTGTGGTTTGTTGGGTTTGGTTGGTATATTTTCATTTTGTTGTCGTTTCTGGGTTGTTTGGGGGGGGTATTTTTCTTTTAAGATGCTAATTATTTGAAATTGTAGGATTCCTTTTTGTTTTTTCCCATGGAAATGGAAAAGTATGACCCAGTCATCCATTCCTCTTCCTCATGTGGTCAAAGGGCAATGGCTGAGAGGCTGGTACAAAACCGGGTTGATAGAAACAACTTTGAGCAATTCAGGTGAGCTGTTACTGTGCCAGCCAGACAATGACTTTTTGCCAAGGTGCCAAATGTCTTTCCAGTTTGCACTGAAGTTTGCAGGTTTACTTTGTTTACAACAGGATGGGAAACTCCTGAGTATTTCTGAAAATGAGATGTGTCTCCCAAAGAGAGATTGTATAGACATTACATTTGCCTAATAGACTGTTGCTATCTGTGAAGATGTCACATTGGTATTTTAGCGCTCATTGTGTTCATGCACGTTGTGTGTGGATTTTGAATAACGTGCCTCATGGTTTTGGTTAACTGCTGAGACCGCTTATGGAGCTTATAACTCCATTGTGGTTTTACGCTATTATTAACAAATAAGCGGCTCTCTAGGCTGGCAATGCAGCAGGGAATGCCTTTGGAGGCATAGGGAATCAGTCTCCCAACACAGTTCAGTGGGGTGCTGCTACATGTACAGGTGGCCAGCAGGCTTTACCTGTGCTGCAGCTATTCTAAGGCTCTGTTCTAGTTTTCCCTTTACCATTNACTCCAGTCTAGTTAGAGTGTATTTAAAAAGTAGCTAACCACACTTTGTGGAAATCATTAAATAACACAGCAATTCATATATTTGTAGCAGACAGCCTTTAATGCACGTTATTAACTGAAAATAAAATCTCAGCATTTATCTTACGTTATTTTATCTGTTAAAAAACCAGATGCCCAGTATGACTGAGAATATAATACCCTAAAGTTTAAGACTGGTTTGTAAACGCAGTCCCTAGTGTCTACTATTGATCTTTTGCTATTTTAATGCATTTTTACTGACCGACATGTCCTGTGGTAAAGAATATTGCCTAAATTAGTTATCTGATTGGTTCTTTTGATTAATGATGGGACTGTGCTTCATTACACATGACAACATGATCAGAATAATCACTGCAACCATAGAAGTTGGGACTGGCATTTTTTATTCCTTCATTTTTAAAGTTCATTTATAAAATTATTTAATGTATACGTCCTAAGTTGTAATTTATTTACATGACACTTTTTTCGATGGGAACTGTTGTACTGTGTCACAAATGGCTAAGAAAACAAGGTAAACTAGATGTACAAATCAATGTCTTCTGGCTCAAGGGGAAAAAAACATAATCAAGATTCAAGAGCTGACCTTGTCCAAAGTCCAACTTGTCACACAACAAACATTGAGGTGCCCTACAAATCACTGGGATCAGCAGGATGTATTCAAAGGAATGTTTAAATGATATTATTCCTTGCTGAAGTTCTTACCAAAACTTCAAGAATCATGTGTGTTGGGGCAAAACCAAAATCCCCCAGAGTCAAGCTCAGGGCTTGCATGCTAGAGCAGGAAGAACACTTGCCCAGAACTCAGGTGCTGAGCTGTCAGCGGGGCTATATGCCTTAGGCAAGCATAGTACTTCTTGATGTTTCTGATGAGGCTGTTCTAGAGCAACTAACCTGCAAAGCCACATGAGGTCGTGCACAGTCTCCAGAACAAAAAAGTTTCCTGATTAAATGCCAGAGCCAATACAAGCAAGCACAAACAACTTTCAACCATATATACTTAATTTCTGCAAAATCAAATCATATTTGACTGTCTCTACACGGAGGACCAAGACCAGATGTGTTGCTTACTGTCATCTTATCCCTGTGCTATCTACCATAGTTTATAGCACCTTTACATGCTTTAAGGTTCTTGATTGCTTTTCAGTAGGTCATTCTGGGATTGATCTTTTTGAATTTATAAGGACATACATGCCACCTTATGTCATGTTGATGAATGATTCAAAATTTTAAATGGCAATTCAACATTTAATGTTTTGAAAAATGTTTAAATGGTGTCATGCACAGAATAAATGGCAGCTTTCATTTTCTTTCTTCAAAATTCCCTGCCAGCCTGTTTACATGATGTTGACAGACATTTTAGTGTTTGCCAGAGAAATAATGTGAACGGTTGGATACTTGCCATAAAATGGTTTTCTCTCTATGGCAAGAGTTTAAACAAATGTGTGCATGCACAGTACATACACACATATATATTTTAAACATATTTCCAAACAAAAAATTGTTTGTTTGCCGTTATGACTACAGAAACGTATCTCCAAGCAGGACTAACTCCAAGAGGTAGAGACGCAGAGCTCAGGGGAATCAGAGTCTGACTGACTCCTGAATGAATCCAGTTCATGGTGTATAGTGTGATACAGGAGCAGTTAGCAGCTAAACGACATCAACTTAACCCTCAAATTGTGTTAAATTCTGATGCAACAACTAAAGAGTATGTTTGCAAATGGAATACTTCATATGCTGATACGCTTTTCTTCTTATTTTACCATTCTTGTTACACTCTGTCTCACTTTAAGACCTCATTGTACTGTCTCCATATAACATGTTATCTGCAAATAAAAGCAAATGTCTCTACAGATTTGGGGCCCAATCCTTTACATATATAGGGGCTTTAAATGGACCTTAGCAGTGGTGCAATAGATTTTCTTCCTGAGACTGCAAGAGGAAGGCTGATATTTGTTGCATGTAGTAGATGTGAAAGTTTAATATGCCAATAATTCCATTTCCATGAAATAACTATGGATTTAGGATGTTGCTCTGGGTTAATTTTAGCTTGTGTTTAGACATCCATTTTGTGACTAACAACATTTGTCTAATTATGGTGGCATACTAAGCTTTTGTTTCCTGGAAAGAGATTGCTACTGTATGAAGTATGTTTAATCATGGTTAAACACCCTTTGACTTCTCATGCTGGTTCTAGCTATACAAAAGGCTGTTTGGTGTTACCTTCAAATGTAGGTGACTGAAGCATTAGTAGTTCTTTTATGAAAGGAATTCCAGATGATGGATTGATATGTTGAGTTTGTGATTCTTCTGTTGCAGGATTGTTTTGTAACTACCACGATAGAAAATGTGACTAATCAATGAAATGTCAACTCTTCAGGGTTTTTCATATCAGGACCTATCTTAAAAGCAGTTTCAATGACTGTATGGGTCACTGAATTTTACTGTTAGTTATATGTGAAATATTTAAAGATGTCAAAGGTTTCACATTGTACTGAGAAAGTACAATTTTAATTAGCAGATGTATGAATAGAAAGGAAATTAGTTATATTCATCAATTCTAGAAAAATATATTATGTGTAGAGCATGCAGCTTTAATTTCAGATGAGGAATATATGCAATTTTCTATTCAAAAGTTGTTTTCTATTAATACAAGCAGATAATTGGCTATGCTAGTTGAATATCTGTGTTTGTGTGTGTGTTACTTAAAAGATGCAGTAGTTTTTGAAGCTTGCTATATTAGACTGCATCCTTTTATACATTATAGGATCAAAGCATGTAAAATTGATGTTGAATATGCAAGTTATGTGTTAACCCGATTAAATGAATGGAGAATTGCCCAATGCAATCAGTTGAAATAGTCAACAACTTTCTGTGGAACTTGAAGGAATGATCACCTTTAGGATGCCAAGCCCATGATGCACCTTTGCACTTGCAACAATACTTGCCTGTTTAGCTTTCAGAAGCACACGTGTAGTGTTTTTGTAATGCAGTAACACTAGTCCATCAGAGAGGCACGTTAGAACTGGAAATGCAACAATTCCTGCTACGCAGGAATGTTAAATGTTGGATGAAGGGTTTCAAAGTGTTTTTTAATATGCATTCCAAGTTAAAAAAAAAAAAAAAAAGGCGCCTATATTATTTTATCATTTTATTATTTGTTTATTTTCCCTAAAAATAAAATGACTTGATTTAAGTGTGTGATGCTATTTACTTGTGTTTTAAAGCCTCGCATAATATTATACAGTAGATTGAAATGCATACTTATGTCTTTTTCTTTCGTTGGACAGCTATGCTAAAGCAAATAAAATCAAACACATACATTGCCTTTCAGTGGTGTACAAACTGTAAGTGATGGGAGGAAAAAGCTGCAGCCATTCCACTGAATTCTATTATTGACAACAGCAGAAGTAAAAAAAATTAGAAAACAAATTTCTTTTTAAATAAAATGAAGTAAAAGACCTACATTGCTTGGAGGAAATGCTAATTGAAAATACCTTGCTAATGCTAGCTAGTCACAGGAAGGAAACATTAAGTTATTATTTTTAATAATGTTTACAAGTATATCCAGCCATTTCCAGCCAGTGAAAAATGTTAGCCTTGGTAAAATGTGGCAGTGCTACTTTTCACTGGTGATGCTGCTCATCTTCTCTCTGATAGCAATCATTAATTTTATTTTTTAACCCAGTCTTCAAATGAAGACAGATGAGCAGGAGAGTTTTAAATGCAAGCTGCTTATGTTCAGAAAAATGGCTGCTAGATTACAGATCACTGTGCCTAAGCTGAGTCCAGTGACTGTTTGGAAAGGGGGAAAGAAAAAAGCAAACAAGTATTAGGTGAGCAACAAACAGGCAGGCCTGTGAGGAACCACTGAGGGCAAAGCATGTCTGTATGTGGGTGATGTCCCTGCATGTGTTTTGGGATGTGAAGGGAGGAAAAGGAGGAGGAGGTAAAGGAGTCCTGCACAATAGTACAGCAATCAGATTAATTTCCTAATTGCTATGGTGACCCACAGATACTATTATTGTGAATTGCTCTTGATAATTTTAGTGTTACATATTTCTCATTAGCACTAAGAGGATTTTGAGACCAAAATGTGTAATAAATCACATCACTGGTAGCATCATTTTACATCCATTTATTTGTTCTTTCAATGTCATCAGAGTTGTCTTTTTAATCAAGTGTCAATGAAACCAATGTAATTGCTATATCTTTTAAGCTGTGATTTTTTTAGTATCTGATAGCTTTACCTTGCTTGTTTCTTACCGTGGACACTGGATTTATCTTGTTGCCAGTGTTCACAAGGCTGACATTTTGAACCTGGTCCTGCCCATAGTGGGCAACAGTGGTTATTTGGATACATTCTTTCCTGGGTACTATTTCTGTGTCACTGGAAAGGAAGAGTTGGGAGTATTAGGAGGACAGTGCACTGATTTAAAAAAATAAAAGGGGTAGTTAAAACTCTCTTCATTTAGTGGAGTAGAGAGTTGATAGCTGACCAACGCATGGAGCTGGTCCCATGCTGCCAGTGCATCGCTTTGGAAACACCTCCAAACCATCCTCCTTTTGTGCATCCTCGCTGGTGACCAAGCCCCACCGGGCACGAACTGATGTGTCCCTGTGCGCCCCAGTGCTGTTCATGGTAAAAGTCTTGTCCTGTTCAAGGAGGATTTTTTAAATTAAAGTTAGGAACTGATCAGATTGAGTCAACTCTTCATCCTGAAAGGATGGAGGGGCAGATCTTCGACCTTTAACTCCACTCAGATACAGCAGTCTGGTGCCTGCAGTCACTGTGAACAGTCTCTCTGCAGGCTCCTCTAATGTGAAATTTTTGATCGGTTCTTGTAAGGAGTTTTCCTGGCTCAAAGTTGGAATAAAGACAGACTTGAACATGCCTCCTCTATACTTCAGGGTTTTCTGCCAGCCCAACTGCTCCTGGGGAGTGACCTTGTCTCTAGAAATTAGGCCTTTCGTTACAGTCCCTTGTAAGGAGTTGAGAGAGGATTAATTGGTTTGCTCACTGCAGTTTCTGGAAGTATCTTACATTTTTCACTGGAAGATGACTCTGGAAGTACTTTCCTACGGTGAAACAAATCCCTGCCAAAATAAAATGATGAATCCTGAATATTACTGGCAGCATTTCATGCCAATTTTTGAACAGTTCATTTCTATCTGCACCTCTGTTGCACACGTTCAGTGAATTTAATGCCTAGCTGTCAGTGTTTTCCTTCTCAGCTGACCATTGGTACAGGAAGCAGAGGTGCAAGTGTCTTGAGCTCCCCCAGGTCTCATGTGGGAGACATGAAATGAACTTAGCAGAAACCCACTGCACCATCAGGGCAGATACGTGCATGGCATCTGAAGCTGAGACTGAGAATAGCTCCTTGAAAAATGTATATAGGGAATGTACAGCAAAGGTGAAATGTTACTGAAGCTTTTTTTTTTTTTTTTTTTTTTTTTT
>VWYK01052673.1:40411-66968 GCA_013399775.1 Semnornis frantzii | reverse complement strand
TTTTAAATCACTTGGATTCAGTTTCTGCTTTGGTAAGAGAGACATTCCATTTGTTTTGGCCTTTTTTCCCTGAAGTTGGTGTGTGTGTCAAATTTGTCATGGTTTAATGGCTTACTATATTTCCTTGCACTGGAACAACTAAACACATTTTCATTTAAGTTGGGATCTTTAAAGAATGATCATCTTATCCATCTGTTCAGAAAGCACAAAGATAAAAATCTGGGTCAGAAAAAGGACTTGGAAAAATCCCCTGTACTCTATCAGTTTCTGGCAAGTGAATTTGTCTCATGACTTCAAGAGCTGGTAGAGAAAGAGAATTTAGCTGCAAAAATATTCTTTTATCAGCTCTTTGCTTGGAGCCATGGCAAACAGGTTTCCAGTTTTGTAGATGGTAGTGGAGAAACTCAAAAGGATATTTAACCTTAGGTTATTTTCTTTAATCTTAGAAGAACCAGCCACCCGTTAACATGCCTATATATATATATTTATATATAAGGAGCATACAATCTTTTCTTTCCTAATCAGGTTTGTGTATCTAGCTTGATTGATTTTTCTTTTTTCCTGAATCTTTAATAATTTTTCTTCATGGTTTCTGCATCCCGTCTAGGCTTTTCTTTCTGTCCTCTGTACATGATACAGTAGTTAAAGCCTATGGCTCTAGAAGAAATCTGCTTATTCTTTGTTGTTTCTGACAAGGAAAACAGCAACGTCTGAAGATCAGATGGTTTAATTGCATGTCATTTGGACTGGAGAACCGGGGGTGTGCGTTTGAGGTATTGTAACACTTTTATAAGAATATATTTTTATAAGGATCATCTGTACAGAAAGAAAAGCAGGTTTTTTCCTTGCCTGCCTTTTTGAACGCAAGTCCTAGGACTGGAATCTCTAGTCTGCTGAACTCAGCAGACTTTCACAAACCTCTGAACTAGAGATTTGAATTTTTCTAGGACAAGTGCTTTTTACTCCGCTTCTATAAAAGTTCCTGTTGACTGAATTGGGAACTTGATGCATATAAGACTATTGAATTGTGTGCTGCTGAATTGTGTCATGGTGGTTGAGTTGTAGTCTTTCTTCCTACTAGAATCACCAGGAGCCCATGAACACAGCCTCAAACGCTCCACCTCAGCAATGCAGAAGAGATTTGGTTCTACAAGGTCTTGCTTGTTATGTCTGTGTCTGTTGAAAGCATTGCGAGATCCTCTTTGTTGTTATTTATCAATATTTTTTATTATCAATATTAGTAATATTAATTAGTGGAAAGAAGCAAGATTGAAAAGACGAAGTCAGTATATGGCACCCCAAGGGGAAGGGAGCGAGATGCTTCTGTAAAACCAAGATGGAGTTTTTCTTTGTCAATAGTGGATAGCTCCTTTTTCTTTGAAGAGGTGGCAGGCAAAGTCCTGGGGAAGCATTTGCCATAAATCATGCTTTCCCCACTCTTCTTTCTGATAACTTTGGACGTGATCTTGTAGTTGACCTTGAAATGAAGACCAAAGTTGTCTCTTAAAACATGGCCTGCCTTTGCATAGCAAATGGTGGTGGCAGCAAGGCTGGGATACACAGGAAGGAGAATCCTGTCCTGGGAAAAAAATGACAAAAATAGTTACTGAAGCATGGATGACAGCATTAGAAGATATGTCAACCCTTGGAACTTTTAATAGAAAACATCATGTGTTTCTTGATTATTAGCATGGAGAAGTTTTTTCACTTACAAATAAACACCCTAATTATTAGTTACTGAGTGTGCTGTGACCAGTAATCTTTATAAAGAACTGTGATGGCTAGAACTGAGTGAATAACAGATCTTTTACACTGGAAACACTGAGTGTGGATAAAGAGTTCAGAGGAAATTTTGTTGCTTTGTTTTGCTTACATGACGATTTTTATTTATTTTCTTAGCTTTCAAAACGGAGTGGAAGAAAATGTCAAAGAAATCTTCAGTCTGAATTCTTCTTTTGTTGTTGTTTAAAATATACAAATATTCTCAGGCTTTTTGTTGGTTTTTTTTTGTTTTGTTTTTTTTTTTACTATTGCTGTGCTTTTACCAATGCAAATGGTGCAGTAAGTTGGAAGTGAATTTGTTAGCAGTTTCCTGGGTTTCATACTTGTATTTTTTAGAGAGAAGGTTTTTGGTAGAATGGTTTTGCTTAGATCTAGCGACAGTACCTTACATATGGGAATCATTAAGATGTGAAATTAAGAACCTATCAGTTGAAGGCAATAAAATCAAATTTAAACTTCTGGTGTCCATAAGAGGGGAAAAAAAAAAAATCCTGCCCTTTGTTAACATGTTCTTCAGGTTGTAACAGTGGGATGCCGAAGGCTGATATGGAGTTTAAGACCCCCATATGGTGACCTCTCAGACCGAGCCACTGAAAACTGCTACATATGTGAGCAGGGAGAGATCCTCAACCACCAGAGAAATTTCCTCTCCCTCTCCATTTATGTTGCATTTTTTTATCCCTGTAGCATTTGTGTACAGGTTTATGCCAGTGTTCAAAGCAGAGAGAAGTAATATATTTATGACCTCATCTTTTTTTGCTTACACGTGTCCAGCAACGAACACAGTTGAGGAGCTACATTGTTTATCAGTTCAAAATCCGTTACTGCAAAATAATCTTTGCACTAACAAAAATAATGTAGACATTATCATATTAAACATTATATGCATATGCAATACATTAGGAGAATGCAGTGTATAATGCAGTCACCACATGTCATATAAAATAAAAATGAAGAGGGTATATGAACAAACACTGTACAGCATATGGCAATATGAATATTAACCTCAATCTATAAATAGCTTCTGAAATATATGTTTTAAAATAAGGAAAGAAACCCAACATAACAGCAATTGAGTAGAAATTGTGCATCTCTTAAAGTTCTCAATGTCAAGGAGGCAAAAAATCATTCCAATGATTAGATTTAATATGTACTTCACACACAAATAAATCATGTAATATTTTCATGGCAGGCATAGAATTTTATGATTTTTATGACGATCATGGAATTGGGATTCATATTTTATAGACAACACTAATAATGTAAAGAAAATGTGCCAGAAGAAAGATCTTAAGGAAACAGGAATGGTGGTGAAGTGCAGGAATGGAAACCTTAGTGTAATTAAGCCTTCGTGGTAAGTTCTGGGTCTGTATTCAGAATAGCTGCTGGTACAGTCACAAGGCAAATAAAGTGATTTTGTTCTGTATTTTAAACATTTAAAAAATTACTCTGTTTCTAATCACAGTTACAATAACACTGAAACAATTGCTTTTGGAGGTAATTTAATACATATTTGATCTCAAGGCTGTGTTTGTTCATATACTTTGTTTGTACATGTTGGCTGTTAATTGGTATCTAATTCTACTACCACCAAATTCCCAGTTCAGGTCTGAAAGACAGGATAGGGTAACAAGCTTGGGTCACTGCTGTTTGCGCTCTGCATTCTCTGTCGGTGAATGTACCAAAACTTAATCTCTTATGGTGAGACTGCTGCTAACGATGACTTGACAGCCAGCATTACCTCAAGGCAAACAGTATTTTCTTCTGTGTGGGGTGGTTTGAAGAGGGGGCAGAGAGCACTATGAATTTATGCCCTGAGCAAAATTAAAAGATGAACCTTGATTATCTTGAGCTTCTCTGGCATATGGGGAAATGCTAGAATAGAATCAACATCACAAACGATGATGTTTTGACCAAGCAGCTTAATTGGGATATTCTGCCAGGAGGATGTGGGGACTTGGATTCAATGCCCACCTTTGTTAATTTAACTATTAAATTTTAAGTTGGGTTTCCTGCTCTCTGAACTATACTCTAGATTTTCAGTTACACTGGGAAAGCAGAAGGGAAATATTCCACTTCTTTCCTATGGAAGCTTTCCGATTTTTGCCCAGGCTTATGTTCCAGCTTTTCTACCACATCTTAGTTTTTTTGAGAGCAGCGCTGCCATGCATGTATGAGTCTGTCTGGTCGGTGCTCTGGGTTCACAGAGTCAGTCCAGCCCTCACAGCTTATTCTCAACTTCATTCTTGTTACAGTAAAGAATTGCAGCTAAATGGAGGAAAAGTGAGTTGTAAGGAGAAGAAAAGTGCTTGTGGAAGAGAGGGGGGGACAGTGCAGTAAGAAGAGTGGGAAATCCTTTTGTAATACAGAAGACAGCACGAGAGGTGCTCAGGAAGGAAGGCCCTAGATATGGGAGGTACTGACTTCTTCCTTGAAGCAACCAAGCTGAGGTGCCTACCAGGTCCATGCTTTCATTGTGAACCGGGGGCACAGTATAATGCTGCTATCAGCTTTGTTATTTACTTCATCTCTGGCTCATTCACCAGCTGTTTCCTTGAATCAACATGTCACTACCAAATTGCAATGAGGGTTTTTATCTAATGTCTGAAACAACCCAAAAATCTTTTAACACAAGGAATGGACTGCTAGGGCAGTCTGACCCGAGGGCTGGCTTTACCAGTATTTCATATAGTAGGAACCTTGAGAAGATGACCCTTTGGGGTATATGTGAAAGGGCTGTCTGTTCCCTGGTCCTGAGAAGTACTGTTAAGACATAGAGCAGTGCTATTGATGTGGCACCTTCTCCTGGAATTCATAATGAATTCCTCCTAGAAGACTTTCCAGATTTCACCTAACAGCCTGTGCTCAGCAGCATTAGGGCCCAGAGCCTTGCTGACAGCAACTACTTCCCTTCATCCTGATGGCAGGCCACCAAAGGCTAGTATTTCACTATCTCAAATGTCTGGGCAGGTGCTTTACCATTAGGCATGTGAAATATGCTCTGTGAGAGTGAATTACAGCATTACCTGTACACACACTGTGTTGCAAAGGCACAGGTAGGAGCAAATGCCAAAGTGCAGCTTGTGCTTTCTAAGTCTGCCAGCCAAGTCTATGAATGGGATTTCAAGATGCCTATGAGGATGTAGCATTTGTCGCCTATATGCTAAGACACTGTGGGTTGGGAAGCAGATTGGGCTTCTAACTGAGCTCTAGATTTCACTGGCAATTTGAACTATGGTGCGTGGATCATGCGAAACTAGGGGTACATGCAAATACTGTTTTTATTAGAGATTAGTAGCAACCCTTTGCTAACCTGAGCCACTCACTTGCAGGGAACAAGCCTTTACAGAAACCCTTTTGGTCTGTGGCAGGGTGATACTGCAGGTGGCTGCTGAACTGGCAGGAGTTATTCCCAAACACATTGTGATTCTCTAGCCTTGCCAATTTTTCCATATTTAGCATATATTATTAGAACCTGGACAGTTTCATAAGGCCATTACAGTCAATATTGCATGCACATGTATATGCATTTTAATTCCCTAAGTGCATGTTTATCTGATTGAGCTGGTAGCAGGCTCTGGCAACGTGTCTGTCACACTTCCGTTCAGCTACTCAATTCATTGGGGTTGTCTGGTGGGTCATTTCACTCGATGTTCTGTAACTGCCCTATAGTGGAAGGAAAGATAGACCCCACAAAATACCTAAGTTTTACCTTTTACTTTCTGAATTGGTGTGCTTTTTTGGTTCTAAGCTTGGTGCTCTGGTCCAGATATGTTTTGTTTTACACCGGATTAATAACACTTAGTAGGAATAATACTGCAGAGCAGTAATATTTCTCAGAGCAGTTGCCATTACTAGCAAGTGTAGTAAAGAAAAATAATTGACTAGCAAAAGGTTTGTTAACTCAGAGTTTTCTATTTCTCAGAAATGACTCATTCCCTTTTGCATCCTACAAACTGCATTCTGTGCGCTGAACTTACTATAACCTGCTCTTAGAGAGGCTCTTGTCACACATTCCTGTTTGGGCGTTAGAAACAATAAAAGTAACAGCAGCTTTGAAGAGTATGTAAATGTATAATGGCTTTCCAAAGCGGATTGATAATTACTTATTGCACTAAATAATCCTAGAAATGTGTAAGAGAAGGAATGTGAGACGAACAAATGAACTTACACAAGCAGAGAAATCTACACATCCCTTCTGCTGTCTGCTTCATTTAAACAGTCTTATTACGGTATCAGTGTGGAGGGAAGATAATGAAGGTTGGTTTATGTTGTTACATCTCTTTTTCCAGTTTATTTTAAGAAAAGCAATGGTAGCTATGGGTGGAGTTAGCAGCCACCAGTGCCATTAAAATGCTGCATTTACCTCACTCTGGGTAGCATGGGGAATATGGCAACAGTTAAATGCCAAAAGTTAAATTCCTGTGCAGTGAGTATCTTGGGTGCTTTAAATTGGAGTTTTGTTGTTTCAAAAATCATATCCTTTTGTAGGATTTTTGTTTAAAATAAGCTTTCAGGTGGCAGCAGCTAAATTAATTTGACCTTTTAAAAGCTAATTTTCAAGAATTGCCTCCTTTTATACTAAACTATTTTGTAAATAAAAAGGTGTGACATGGAAGCATAGGAAGGAATTGAGCTTTGTTCATCAATTCCTGTCTCTTGGAATCAGTCAGTACAATGGAGCTCAATACTCCTGTTAGAATAGTCCCTCCCTTCCCTCCCTTCCCTCCCTTCCCTCCCTTCCCCTTAATTTTTGGGCAGGTATCTTTTAATGGGTAAGAAATCACACTTGTCATTTTTCTGTTCAAAGTAAATAGGGGATTATTTTTTATGATATCAAGGATGTATTTTGTTATCTGCTGCTGGGGTAGTGGGAAGGTGGGATTTTTGCAAGTTCAGGATGAGACGTGTGTACTGGCAGCTCTGGTTGTGGTCCAGCTGAAATTCAGTGCTTCAAATTGACACAGCTGCAAACCTCTATCTAAACTTTTAACTGAGTTGTGTATAATCTAAAACTAATTGTTACTTGAGGTGTACACAGAATGGGAATGAAAACATGCTTGTCCATCCTTCCCCTTCTGACAGCTAAATTTGTGCAGAATTTCCATGGACTCTGCCCTGTGCATTGCCATTGGGCACTGCTGGCCACAGCTGGCAGTGGGGCCACTGCAGGGTTGAGAAGCAGCAGCTATTTTTGAAGCAATATCACAGAGGTGAAGAAGGCCTGGGTATTTCAGAGGGGCAAGTGCATGCCTCTGTTTCAATGTAATTTATTTGGCTTTCTATCTGTGATTGCAATTTTTGCCCTCAGTGATGTCTTACGGCCAGGAACCTTATCCCCATCATTGGTGAAAGATGATGCAATACTGACACAGTTTCTGCCACCTCATGTTGCCCATGTCCCACCTTCAACTTTGACAAAGGGGTTACTGTTCCAGATGTGTACAGAGAATGGTCACTTCATTTAACCAGTTACGGGAGCATTTTTGGTGTTTTTTTTGTTTGTTTGGGGTTTTTTGTTTATTTGTTTTGTTTTTCTGATTAAAAAAAAATATATTCAGAAATTCTCACTGAAGCTGGTTAAAAGAACTACATACTTCAAATCCATACCAAATTCATTGGTATTTAATATATTTCAATTAGGAAAATTAACTGAAAACGTTTAACATTAATTGGCTTTGAGTGCCTACCTCTCCCTTCTGGAGAGGAAAAAAAAAAAAAAAAAAAGTTTGTTTTCTTGTTTTCCTAATAAAAACCTCATGGAAAAACATTTGCAAAGATCTTATTTTAGGGCTAAAATCCTTGGCAGAAATCAGCTAGAATTATACCTTCTTTGTGAAATAGCAGCAATTAGGACAGACGCCCTCCTCTAACTCTGAGCCAGGCAGCTTGGGTGACAAATATGTCAAATTAATACATCACCAGGTATGAAAGCGCAGTTAGAATTTGACTGAGGTACTTCCAGCCTGAGAAAGGGAACGATTTATCAATGCAAACTTAATAACATCTATTTGAATCTAACTAAAAATCAATATTTCATTACCAAATTGTTAGTGAGAATGAAGAAAAATTGCGGAAGTCGGGCAGTTTGGTGGAAGAGAAGCATCAGGAGTTCAATGTGAAGACGGGATGATTCATGAGGCCAAGCCAGTGGAAGGGTGAAGGAGGACGAATGCAGAAAAGTTGGAGGGCCCTCTCTCTGGTGACCTTGGCAGAGAAAGGGAAAAAAAAATACCAGAAAATGAAAGTGACTGTCAATTCCCAACAGGGATGGATCACACCATAAATCAAGCATAGCCCTGAGAGAGAAAAGAGGAGCTTAGCATGGGGGGTGAGTACGGCGGGGGAAACTGTTGGGTAATTTAACTCTTTGAACCTTGGATGCCTTTTATTTGTACTTCAGTAGAGTTGGCAAAACATGTGTGAATCCCTTCCCTTTTCCAACAGTTTACATAAAAATGTGTCAGGGGCAGACAAATGGTGAAACATTGCTTTCCATTGGCTAGGGTTTAAAGTACAGTACCAATAAGCATTTCCTCCAGCCCAGGAAAAGAGAAAAATGAGAGACTGAGGCTTCTCTGACACATAACTAAATCAGTTGGTTGGGAGGCCTAATCTGGGAGAGACTTTTTGGTGATTTGCAGGAAAAAAATAATATATAGGTTTAAGGACATTAGTTTTTCTATTACTGAAATAATCTATTGATCCAAAGACAGGGTGGAAAAAAAGTCACTCCTTTAAACATAAAATACAAACAAAACTAAAGGGCTTTGGTCTTGGATTTTGTTTTTTAAACTAATATTTGTGTAGTCCTTAAAATCTGTTCTCTGACAGAAGTGAAGGAGGTGACTGCCACAAAGTGATTTGTAACCGTCCTCTTTCAGGGACTGAAGGGGATTCACAGGAAATGTGTTACCTCTCTCGACCAAAATTAAAACATAGTCTGAGAACTTTGTTTGCTAAAGGGAGGCACAGAGTATTTCCTTGTGGTTGGTTTTTTTTTTTTTTTGGACACTATTCTTTACCCTTATGTTCTGATAGACATAGCTTGTCTTTTTCTTATCCATCACAAGGAGGGGTCTGTGCTTTCCTTTGGGCCAAATGGATCTGCATCCATGTTGCCAATGAAAGGTGAGCACTTCTCATTTTCAGCTGTAAAAAAAGACTTATAGGACATTTGTGGTATTGAACAGATATTGCAATATCTGCTGTAGTGGAAGCGTGTGCACCCACATGTTTGCATAAAGGCACAGCGAAGTGTGTTCTGATCCATACTTGCAGAAAGGGTAACTATGGTTCCTGATTTCTGCCTTTCTCTCTGAATATTGAAATGTGGCATAAATACTAATGACAAAGGTATTAGAAATGCACCTTGGGAACACTGTGCCAGAGCAGTCCAGTGCCAGGGTTCTTACTGCCGTCCAGCCAGCTGTACCACATCACTGGAGGCAGTGGTAGAGGATTGTTGTTGCTTTTCCACATCCCTTGTAATGCCTTCACCGTGTATGTGCTGAGTACAGCACTTCCATCCCTTGGAGAGAAGGTGAAAGAGTGACATGGCTCCCAAGCTCTGAAGGCTCCTAGTGAAAGTCACCTGGAGCATACATTAGTCCACCTTTGAGTGGCTGAATTGGGAGCCCAAAAACTAACATTTGTTCTTTCTTTACGTAGTTTTCAGGTTAATTAATTTGCTGGTCTTTCTTGAGCCATTTACATGCATGGCGCAGGCCACAAAAGAGGACACCACCTACTGTGTCTGGCACAGTTATACAGAACTGGGCAAGGGCTATCGTCTCCACTGGTGCTCTCAAGGTAAGGACCAGGGGCTGCACAGGCAGCCCTCACAGGCTCTGGATTTTAGAGGTAGCCTTATGCCTTGGCTCCAAAGCAGTAGATAAGAAATAATGGGCTAAGATTTTCCAACGTGGTTGTCCTACTGACAAGGTGTAAAGGTAAATGGAGAGATGCTTCCAGGCACACAAGCAGTTCCCAGGCAGCAGAGACCTCTCAAAGCAGTTCAGAGAGCTCCAGGGCTTTTGTTTTGCAAATTGCACCTAAGAAGCAATGTGGTAAATCAACTGCCCTCAGGAGGGGAAATACAGAGTAACTGTATGGTTCAATGGATCCCTGCATGTTTGGCAGTTTGCTTGTAGTACTGTTTTTTGTGTTTTTTTTGTTTTTTAATCTAAATGTAGGGCTCATCTCAAAGCCTTGTATGAGAAGTTGCAGATCTAATCAGGGTCAGAAGAACATTAAAAAAAATTGGAACAGGAAAAGGCCATCAGGACCAATGTTTCTGTTCCTTTTTTCCCTCCTGTCTTAGCTCTGGATCTTGGCTCTAATTGCCATTTATTTTTTATTGCTCTCACTATACTTCTCATATAATGTTTATATTAATGGGCGGGGGGAGGCGGGGGAAGTGAAGAAACACCAGGAAATGGAGTGCAATTGGAGTACGTGAGATGTGGCTTTTGTCTTCTTTATCACTGTTTTCTTGTAGTACTTCCAGTTCAGATATTAATTTATCATTGAGAGTGCTGCAGAAGTGTGGTCCCTTGTATTTTTTTGAAGGCTTGATCTAAATTCCAGATGGTCACCATGTGATCAAAGCAGCCATAGGCAAATAGGATATTTCTTTGTGTCTATATTTGATTTCTTTGCCAAATTCATACCTATCTAATCTTCTGCCTGAGACCCTGCATTCATTTGTCCTTTAGTGTGCAACAGCTCCACCTTCTTATGGGCTAAAGACAATGAGGGTGATTGAAAACATTCATCATGTAAGTGCAATTAAAATAGGACACTGTTACATACAAATAATAGCTGTCCATGTCTCAAAAAGACTGTCTATCTGAAGTTTACACCATAAAAATAATTTGTCTCCTCAAGATTTCTCAGAGAATATGTAGTGGGGGACATGTGTATATTGACATTGCATTCCTTCAAGTGCTTCGATTCTGGGGATGCAAAGAACTGTGAAATATTACTCATGAATATCCACAGAGCCCTTCTGCTTGTGGAGTCCCTGCTTTAGTGCAGGAATTTAATGGGTGTGAATGAGAGACTATGCCAAGCAGATTCTGCTTTCTTTAAAGAAAAAAATATAAAGGAAAAGGTAAATTTCTGTTTATAACAAAATTCCATATACTTCAGAACATAGGAGTAACAATACAAAAGCCTTCTTAATCATGATATGATTAAAGGATTTTTTTAAAGCTGCCTTGTAGTTACATTTCCGTTTCCTGATACATTTTGTACTTTCATTCAAATCACTTCTCATTGTAAGAATATGATCTGTAAAAAAACCCTTCTATTTCTGCAGTGTGCTCTGAAAAAAATAGGGGTGGAAAGGAGAGAATTAAGAAGGCTCCAAGTTTTATCATTCTGTTCATAAAGCAGCACAGCAACCATAACTGCAGCACAGAAAAGAAACAGATACTGTACTGTCTGAGGTATTCTGTACCATAAACTCCCATAATAGAAACAGATGGCAAAAGCGCTTTGGAAGTAAGGGAAGTACTGTACATGCAGCTCTACCCTAACATATGAAGAGATTCAGGCCTGACACATAAAGGAATACGTCTGGAGATCTGCCAGCGCTACTGTGTAGTGCAGCAGTTGGTGCTGGAGATGAGAGAACCTATGATTTTGGGTTTGTGGCTCTGGAGCAGCTTGACAGCAGGATCTGCACTTTAGCAGGCTTGTTGTTCCGGCTGGGATAGGAGACATGGATGGGAAACTTTGCAGGGTGTCATTGGGAGCTTCCCCCTGAGCCCCTTGGTGCCGTAGCAGCTTGGGCGTGCTGCAAAGCACTGTGTTTCGTGTGCCAGGGTGGGGTCTGCCTCATCTTTCTCTCCCTGCCTCTGCCAACCAATGATCTTAATATATAATGTAAGCTAAGCAAAGCTGTGGGGCGACTATTGTGTATGCAGTGAAAATGGCAAAACTATTTTATTCATCTCTGTTATCTAGTTAAGGAAACATCAGTTGCTGCTTTCGGTGGTGTTTCACTGGTCCTTCCTGAGTGAAAGGAAATATGTGTGCATTGCACTAGAGGGGGAGCTGAAGGTCAGGAGTGAAATATGGCTTTCTCCTGCACTTGGTCTCAGTTCGAATGTTACCTACATTATCGTCAGATCTCACTGTCATTATGGGAAGACCTTGTCACAGGAAGGAGGTCACCTAGAAACAGGAAGAAAAATTGGGGGAAAAGTACTAAATAAAATAAACTAAAAAGACAACCAGTAGGGTTTCCAAACTTCCTTTGTGTATGTTTGAGAGCGGTAAATTATCTGCAAAAGGCACACTTGTCCTCCAGCATCTGAAATCCCCCTGTTGCCTTGGGCCTGAGATGGCATTCTCCTAACTTCCAGTAATTTTGTTATCAGCATCTTTCCACCAGTGTCTCTGGCTGTGACCTCCGTGCTTTTGTGATGGCTTGGATTTATAAGCTCCAATTACATTTCGGGGCAGTAGCCTTTCAGATATTCTTGGGAGAGTGGGATATATCAGATTGTTTTCATTAGAAAACAGACCATGACAAAGAAACTTCACTATCTTCTCTGCCCCTGAGACTCCATGTCAGACCCCAGAAATGTGCTTCTCCTGCCAGCTCAGTGCTGCAGAAGGATCTGACAGTGAGGCTGGTGTCTGTTTTGTGAGCTCTTCCTCACTTCCATGGGTATATTTTGCTTCAAAGTTTTGCAGGTCAAACCTGTCTTCCCACTGCATGGTTGAAACCTCTAATCGTGGGGCAGAAAAAATTTTAAATGTTATTATGAAGACCTAAGTATTGCATTTGGTCTGCACTGTTTGCATACCCTCCAGCCACTCAATTAACAGACTAATATTCGTGCATAGCCTCTTTCATCTAAAGATGTCAAAGAGCTTTGCAAACATTACTTCATATTAATATGTTGTTAAAAACAGACAAACAAACATTTCCTCAGTGCTTCAAGGGACTCTCCTCTTCCTGACAAGAATCCAAACCAGCAATCTCCAAAGTGGTTCTGGGCACTAATTTTGGTAAGTGGAGCCTGCCTTGGCATGCTGGTGGTGAAGGTCTATTCTTTCCCAAGAGCATCAGCAAACATGCTAACTGCAGCTCAGCAAGGTACAGAGGTCACCTTCCCCTTAATGTTCCATGGCAGACACTAATTTGGCTTCTCAAATTTATGTGACCTGTCAAAATAATCTAGACTAGCAGTTGCTGTTGCTAACACTGTGATGTTAATCCAGACTACTTTGCCAGTGCAAAGGTAGGAAAGGTTACAGCTCCAGGGATGCAGCAGCCATGAAGGCCAGAAGAGGTGCTGAGCTGCTGGGCCTCCTTCTTTGAGGTTTAGTTGGGCTCTGGACCCACCCATCTTGAGACCTCTCAGTTAGGCAGACATTTGCCTGTCCGTCTACAAACTTTAGATAAGGTGTAAAGGGATGGGGTAAATGAATTAATGCAAGACGATATATAAAAATATTAACAGTTTATTAATATTAAATATTCAGAACTTGCATCACCCTGATCACCATTTAATAATAATATTAACAGGCTCTTTGCAATGTTATGGAAACTATGTACAGGTTATAACAGAATCTGGAAATAGTTATTAAATATATATATTAATTAACTCGATATAAACCAGAAGAGAAGGCTTTGCGGTCAGTATACAGCTTGCTCACTAGATAAGCATAGGACATAAGGAGCAACTTTCTGCTTAGGGCAGAAGGCAATTAATAATTACAAGAGGCTTTGGCATTTACCCACAAAATTATTATCTGACAGTGCCCACGGTGGGGTTGCTGTCGGTAGCCGTCAGCGGCTTTAGAGTCTCCCCTGGGCTTCTGGGGAAGGANCCAATGAAATGGCAGTTAACCAAGATCTGCCCATATTAGGTGAAGCCACAGGCTTGCCCCACCCTTCTCTGGGAAGAACATGGGCCCTGCACAAGGCAACCGTGTGCACCTTGCCTACCACAGGGTCTGGGCAGGCAACGGACCCCAGACTCAGTGGTGCCAGGCCCTTTGTCCCTTTCCCCGCCATTGCTCTCCCCCAAAACAGCAGGAGGGAGAGCAGAAAAATATGCCTGGGCAAACCAGGACAGGTATAAACCCAATTTGGCCTGCCTAGACCTACCACGACATAAGGTTACAAAGATGTTGCAGTAAATATTTGTAAATTCAGATCACTGATCCTGTGACATTTCCACTCTGATTTGAAATAAATCCTTTAGAGACTCACCAGAATTCAAGATTTAACAACTAACACTTAAGACGTAAAGATTTTACTTTTCAGTCTACTAGAAGAATTTCAAGCTCAAAGAAGCTTTTTTTGCATGAAAGAAGCCTAATTTTGTGTTTGTCTGAAGGAACAAAGGGAAAAGGGAAAAACAAACAAACAAAACCCCAACCAACAGCAACAATTAAAAAAAAAAAATCCCACTAGAACCAACCAAACACACCATAAAAACCCCAAAGAAACAAACCCAAACCAAAGCAACAGCAAAACCCCCAACAAAACAAACAAAAAAAAAAGCTAAACAACCAAACCAACAGGAAAAACCAGAAACCACCACCGAACCCACAATCAGGATAAACCCACAGTCAGGACAGGGGTTCTGTATGTACAGCAGTAGTTTATACAGCTTCTAATGTGTTTTGTTCTTGTGTCAACTGATGTGGGATCCCTAACAAGTATTGGGAGATTCCGAAGCAACTGCCTTAGCACAGTCACCAGGAGCTGACTGAAGGGGATGGTAGCAAATCCTTCCTTTGGAAGGGTGATATTGAACTGCTGAAATACAAAGCCAGGTACCAATACCAATAGTAAAATACACTCCTTCATCTCGGTTTAGTTGTTAACCCTGACAGTTTAAGCTTCTCAAATACTGTATCTCTTTTTAATGAAGAAATTGCACACTCATATGCAGAAATCACGTCTTTACAACATAGAACACCTATTGATATATTTTGGTCATTTTAACTGAATTCAGAAGTCTTCATAAAGCGAGAAATACAACATTTCATTACACAATTACAGCTAATTATTTTAGAAATACAGTTTAAATGCAAGTTATCTTAAATTTATTGCTTATCTGACTGGAAAGATATAAGCAAAACCTGAAAATCATAAACCCTCCCAGAACATTATATTTTATGCAGTCCAAAATGTGACACATGGGGTCTTTAATAATTCACTGCTTGTTAACATTAAACAACTGTTAACATGCTCAAATAATTAGTTATGCTTGCTTGACATGTTTGCATCTTTAATAATTGATGCATTTATCTTAATTACTAACAGTATTATGGTCGTAATATGCATCTTTTTTCTATCTTAAAATTTTAACAAAAACTGACTTTTTGCCAAAAATGATTATCCTCTAAGTTTTAATTACTCATTGTAATTAAAATGCAAGCTGCAGTATTTTATTAAAAATATCTTTACAAAAAGATATTTAATGGAAAAGAGGTGATTTGTTGTTTATGCATCACAGTTAGTAAATATTTCATAAGTTTCATATTACCCTTTCAGAGCGGATATAAAAAACATAACATTCTTAATATAAGAGTCAATTTAAAAGCTGCTATAGTAGTCTTCATTTCTCCTCCCAAAGGTTTGCAGAAGTCAGTGAATAAAGGAAGAAAAAAAAAAAAAAAAAAAAAAAAAAAAAGTGGTGGTGATTGGAAATAGGATACCCATGGTGACAGGAACCAAGGTGGAGACGTTGTACTGGTGAATGTGTAACACATTTTACAGTGGAATTGCTCTGACTCGAGATAGGAAAGAATATTAGAAGTTTTTCATTCTTTGGTGTTCTTCTGGTTCAACTTTAGCTTGGAGGCTGCTAATAACAATAGTGGTAGTAATGTGACTGTAATCATTTATTTATTGCAATGCTGATACAGATAGAGGTGAGCTTTGTGTCAGCCAATTTAAAAAGACTGTGCTTTCAAGGCCTTCTCATTTGTAAGGCAGCCTGGTTTAGGTTAAGATGGCTCTTTCTGGTCCTGAAATGTTGTGGAGGCACTTAACAGCCCTGTGGAGTGACCAATCTTCTCAATGGAGTTAAAGGAGTCTGCTGTTTTGGTGTGTGGGTATGTTCCTTCTCGAGTGATCTACAAAGGTGCTTGAAAAAGCACCAGTGTATCATTGGCAGAAAAAAAAGTCCATTTGAGAAATGAAAATGTTGTCCAAAGTTATAGAAATAAACCCCAAAAGCTGTGAGATGCAGTTTCACAGGGCTACAAACTCAATGTCAGGGCTTTGTTTAGTAAATGACTGAAGAGAGACCAGCTTGTCTCTAGGATAGGTGACTTTTGATGAGCTGATACTTGAACTATGAACCAAACTCAGCCCAAACACTGCATTTTTAATGACAAAGTGCCTGGGTGTAGATCTAGTATACACTTCTTTAAAGCCAAGTCAATATAGGCTTAAGGTGCAGAAAAGATGTGCGTTTGACTGGATCCAGAAGTGCCTCCTCTGAGCTTTCAGCTTAGAAATACTCTTTCAGAAGGATTTACCTGATATTCCCCTTTTGCCAGAAAAACAGTTTAAGATCAGGTGGAGACAAATTCTGACATTGAGGTCTGTGTAGAGTATACTGCCTACTTTCTCAAATATTTGGGGATTTTCTTCCCTGCAGTAAATGAAACTCAGGTATTTATTCCTCAGCTGACAGCAGAACCGCTGGTCCTTCAGCTTCTGCAACAGCGACAATGCTGTGGCGAAGATCTGAACCTACTGAGAGAAGTAGATACAAAGAAGTAGTAATATCATTATATTAGTGTGAAGTTAGTGTGAAGTAATCACAAAACAAAGTGTGAGAAAGTGGCTCACAGGCTAAACTGTGGTACTGCCTGCCATGGTGTCCACCATGGTGACACCATGCTGAAACACATCCACCATCTTAGGTAGGAAAGGAATAAATGTGATAAATGGCCACACCTCTAACTCCTCATTCCAGATTCACTGCATACTTTTAGTCTACCCTGCTTCTTCTGATAGATTTAGGAGACACTAACTACTCACTATTACAAAGTCCTCATGTCCTTGGCATAGTGGTCTTCAAAAAAAAAAAAAAAAAAAAAATCTGGTGTGATTTTAGAGTTAAGTAAAAATTTACACATCACAAATCTATTAATCATTTTTTCCCTTCTGTGGGTGTATCTTCAGATTTCAGTGATTGATTTATGTGGCCAGATGGGTGCATTTGTTTCCTGCTGTCTTTCAGTCCAGCAGAATCCATGCACGCTGTGCCGTACCATGGGCTTGAACTTTCACTCAAAATGCACTACTAGATATAAATTCTGCATGTTATCCCCTTTTAGGAATGAGTAATATTCAAATGTGAATTCTTTGAATGTGGCAAGCTGCATTTTTACCTCTGAATTAGTGTAGAAGCCATTCCTTTCAGTTTTAATAGGAAAACAGTGTCGCAGAAGACGGTCCTCTTCATGTCCTCCAGGTCTTTGCTCTAAATGCCTTTGTGTTTCCTGTCACCACATAATGAGTAGAGGCTCATTAGCTGAAGCCAGGGTTGTCACAGAAGTTGACTGTGGGTAAAGCGATCTGCAGTCTACACATGCATTTAAACTGACATATGCTAACACTGTAAAAAATATTTGCTTACAGTATTGTAGGGTCAGTGTTCTTGGATCCAGGAACAAAGGGTCCCAACAGAGGTTCTGTGGAAAGAGTTACAACTAGGACAGAGTAAAGGTAGTAGTTTGATTCTCAAGACACTGTTGTATGCAAAGACACGTGTAAGCTTATGGCATCTTCCTGGTCTCTGATAGCTAAACTTAAATCTTTATCCAGCTGATACAAATGCTTGTGATGATAAATCCATTTCTAACAGAGGAGTGGCTTCAGAGAATCCACATGCAAGTGAGGTCTCTCACAACATTCCAGGCAGGAGCTCGCACTCTGTTAGGCATTGGGAAATCTCACCACGGCATGCAAAATTATAAGAAATAAGCTTCAGAAGTTTGCCCAGTCAGAATGTGAGTTATTCCACCTGGAAGATGTGTCTATTTCTGTATGGAATGGAATTTTTTTCTTCTTTCTGCAGTTAAAAGATAACCTCTTCTGGTTTATTATTGAAGGCCACTTTTCAAGCCCTGATGGTGCATTAAGGAGAGGCCCATAGCATTGCAGAAGCATGTCTGCTGATGCCCATCTTGACTAAGCTAGTGAGGAAGGGAAAGAAATCGTGAGTTTCATATGGACATCCAGAAATATGACTGCATTAAACAGGAGGTGAAGGACTGACTAGCAGTGGTGGCAAACACTGATGGCTTTCCAGAAGGGGACTTAGCTTTCAGAAAATATTGCCCACAGAAATACGGACACTTCCCTATGAACTCTATGATTAGCAAAGCATACATATGAATCTTGCAGTATTTTCAACGTGGACATGTTATTGTTTATGACCCAAAATATTTCAACTTTGAGCTAAATTCTTTAAAACTTACTCAGGGTTTTGACCTTTGTAAGTCTTTGCTTGATCTAGGAGTATCTTTAATGGCTTATATTAATTCAAGGTGTCCCTTTATTCACTTAAAATGAATGACTTTTAATGACATTTCCATTTATTCAGAATTATTATTTAAAATCCTAAATTAGCATTCTGCACTTTGATTCTAACAGAGCCATTACATTTTATACTAAAAGAGTTTAGTTAATTTTAAATTATTAAACCCCACTGGCTGCATGAAGTGAGCATCCTTAAGCAAGTTTCTGTAGTTCAGGTGCATTCCAATCAACTATAGTTGCAAACTTAATTAAAAAAATGTTTTACCTATGTAGCTTTTTATCCTTAGATATGGCACTTATCATTCTGAGTTTAACACTCTGGTTTGAGAAGGCAAATGGCAGCTGAAAGCACTAAGAGCAGTGTAGAGAGCAACCTGTCCTCGACAACAGAGCTCTTCAAGCTAAAGACAATCACATGAAAAACAGTAAGTCTTTTGTTCTGAAAGAAAAATTGTAAAGTTGGTGATATAAACTTGTTTGAAGAGGAAACTTATTTATTCTGTCAATAATACATATCTACTTTACATTTAAAAAAAATTAATATTTTCCATGTTATAAACCAATTTTATTTTGATTTTCAAAGGCATTTGCTTCCCTTCAGATGTTACCTCACATGACTTAGGTAAAATTCTAACTTATTTCATGAATTACTGATGATAATTTCTTCAGACATTTAACCAGAGAAGCAATTGCAAAGCTACTTGTCTTAGAGAGCAACATCTAGTAGGTAAGAAGGTCTTTGCAGAGCTGAGATTTCATGCACAGGCCTAAGGAAACAGTTAAGATGACTTTCTGATTGCAGAAGAGCGGAGTGGAGGTGAAGATAATTGATGCAAAATGGGACAGAATATAATGCAAAGCGTAGTAACTTTTCTTTTAAAACAGAAGCTACACTTCAAGGGCAGAATGGGTGCCTAGCAATAAGCAGCATCTTAAAGCGCTTCAGTTGCTGTGACTTCAGGTGAAATTTGCTGCAAGCTACAGATCTGCTTTAATTATTTTTTGAATCTGCAAACAGTGATGATTTACATGAGTCACTAACTTACTTGTCTCCTGAAACTTGAACTGTGCAGTTTGGGTGTTACAGAATTATCAAGTGAAACTGGGCTAATATCTTGTTCATTTGATTAACTTTAATTTTAAGTTACTTACTAGGGCACCTAACAAATGTAACATCTCCAAGATATTTTAGCAGATAGCTGTGGCTTTGTTGTGCATTCTTGTCTTCATAGTGAGAAAACATCTTGTTAGCATGAAAGGGCCCTTACTAGTTTAAAAGAGAATATCTTGTTTATATGCTAACATTTGCCTTGTTTGCCTAAGCTGTCATTTCAGAGGTGAAAGAATATAACAGAAGTGCTGATTAGGGGTGTGATATGATTTTAACATCTACACTGTTCATTTAAACCCAAATGGCATTGAAAATTTGTCATATCTTTAAAATATCCACAGGGAATTGCCTGCAGCCTGGTACAGCAAGTGTGTGCCCAACTCCTGGCCAGTGGCAGTTTCAGGAGAGCTGGTACTTGGTAAGGACTTGCTTTACTGGTGGAACAAGCACCAGACCAGTATGTGAACCTGATCCCAGCAAGGACAGCACATGTGACACTTCCGTCACAATTTTTTAAAAGAGCTAAAAATAGCTTAAGAAAAACATGGACTATCCAAAATCAGTCATCAGGTGTTCATCTGTCCCATTATTGGTTCAAATTTTAATGGCAGCTACTAAATATAGAGCAAAATATTTCGCTCTATATATGAGCATATGTATCTAATATATATCTAATGTCTAAAGAGAACGTTGTCCTGTCTGACAGAAAGGTAGGTGCACTAAATATTCTAAAGAATATTGGCTGTTACAGACATCTTTTGGTTTACAGAGGCAAGCTGGAAAAAATGCCAGAGATAAGGCCATAGTCCACATGTGGACACCGTCAGGAAGATAAAGGCAGGAATGTTCTATAAGAACAGCATTTATTCACATCCAGTTTTCATCATACACACACATTAGATATTAATAGCACTGTATGAATATTCATCTGTGTTTAATATTCATTTGGACACAGAAGTTTACCCCGATTTCTTCAACTTCTGGTGCCAAAGCCAGTGTTCAAAGGGTTATGCTGCCATTGTTTCTGCAAAATGTTTACATTTATCTGCTGTAAAGTGGGCTGAGTGGCACCAAAGAGTGTCGTGTTTAGTTTTAAAATGCCACAAATAACAGATTTATAGATTTTTCTAAATACATTATTTTAGCTTGACAGCATTAATCATTCATGCTTCCTTCTTTCATTTTTCTACCTGCAATGGATTATTGAAACAGAAAATAACAACGGGAAAGGCTACAAGCAGTATCAAAATGTCAAGTTTGTACTTACAGTTGTATATGCGTAGACAGGGTCAAGAGCCTCAATTATTTGTATATGTACACAGTGGTACTACATGAAAGGTTATGTCACCTGCAGCTATTTTCTTGCAGATTTAAATAGGACTGATATTCAACTCCACAGTCAGCCACTGACATGGAACATAGAATTGTAAAATACTATGAACTCTTATGTCAGGACCTAAAATATGAACTGGGTGATTGCAAGGTGTAGCTGTGGGCAATCCTATGTATTGCAGTGTAAGTCCTTTAAATTACTTTGTGTTATCCCTGACCTGTTCTTTTCATTTAGGCATAAGCCAGAAACAACATGGAAGTACTTTCTAGGGAGAAGAAACCCCCTTGATATTGCCTATTTTTGCAGTTTTCTTGGGTTTTGAAGGTTTTTGTGGTTTGGGGATTTTTTTTTGTTTTGTTTCTACAATGCTACATATTTACATTAATCCACTCAGGTATGAAAATTTTAAAAATCCAAGAGCATGGTTTGGCTTTTAATAAAGCACAGGTCTTGTATGCAAGCTGACAGCAGCACTATTTGGAGTAGCATGTGCAGTAGAGCTAATCAGTATATTCTCATGGTGGAGTAAGGAGAGTAGATTTTTGCTGGTGATTTGCTTATTTAAGTTACAGGTTTGTTTTTAGTTTGTTTTGTGGGTTTTTTTTGTGTTTTTTGTTTGTTTTTTTTTTTTTAGAAGAAGAAAAAGACAATTAGTATGGAGTTTTCTTATTATTTAGAAGTAATTGTACAATTAGTGCTGTGAAATAATTACCTTATCAGACAAGAACTTTTCAAAGAGTAGATAGATTGTCACAAATTAACATCACCCACTCTAGCCAGGTGCAAACCCCACAAATATATGCAGAATTTTAAAAATTGCCATTGCAAACTTATTTTGAGACATACCATTCTCTTAGTGATCATGCTAATACATCTTGCCAATTTATACAGTTCCATCACTGGAAAATTCTGTTCATTTTAGTGTTTCATAAAATCTTAAAATACAGATTTCACTGTCTCAAAGTACACTGAAAGTAAATTAAGGCATTAAGTATTGCTGAATGAACATGTTGTTCAGAACTTGGTGCTAAATGCTGTTACACATCCAAATTTTGATCTCTGGTTTCCGGGAGGAAAAACGTCGTTATTGTCTCTGGAGTAGGACATCGCCATTACCATAACACACAATCTTCTGTACAGTTTTCATTTTTGTCATTTTAGATTTTTTTCCCCCCTTGTTGTTTAATCTCTAGAGTTATCTCATTCAATTATAAGAGATAATTGATTATAATAAGTGCTAATTGTTCTGCAGAATTTTTTCATATGCATGTGCATCCTTATATCCACACACAGAGGCATTCGTGCTACAGAATTTAATATCAATTCCGGGGAAATAACTGAGCTGTTTAACTGAAACAGCAGTGATATGAAAATCCTGAGGGTTCCTGCTTACAAATAGAGCAGTGAAAATAACATCTGTTAGTCAGGATCACTAATATATAGGTGGAGCTTTAAAGTTTTATAACTATAGTTAGGTATATCTGGTGAGTAAAATATCAGGGAAGGAAATAAATGGATGGTCAAAGGAAGAGCTGAGTGATAGACCAGTGGGTTCTTGCAGTCTACCTTCCCAGGAGAGATGCTTTCAAACTAAAAAGTGCATATAGCAAAACTGCCTTCCAGGGAAAGGCTCTTCGTGCACTGGGGCAAGCACTGGGACACAGCAGCATGCTGAAATGTGATGGCCAGGGCTGGGATCACTCCTGCAAAGCACTCACCTCATTGGGATGGGTCCTGTGGCCAGTGCTCTCTGGTGAGTAGCTTGGCTCCATGCCGACTCTCTGGGGATACATTATCACGGAATTTTTTTTCTCCAGGCTCTCTTTACTTTTCTTCCACCTCTTCTGCAAGAGTGAGTTCCATGAGTCACATTTAAAATATTTTAACAGGGGCAACATTGGTTGACCATGAAGAAATCTACTTGTGATAGTCAGTACACTCCAAGTAATACTATAAGCGAATAATGCTTTAGAGTCACTTTGCATCAGTTTCTTTTTCCAGGTCCGATCCATTTGTATCCAGTTAGAAAAGACTGCTCCAAGGCAAGTTATATCATGAGTTCATTCCAATTCCCCTCTTTAGATCCTGAAAACAAATGCAGTCTCCGGCTGCTTAATATCTTTATGCAATAGAATGTTACTGAGTACTGCTAATAACAGTGTGCATTTTGGATGTCTTCTCTTTTTCTCACGAACCCCCTTAAACCATATTCTAATAACTGTGTATAAGATATAATTGCTAAGAAGCATCACATTCAGCAACCAGAAGGAATATCACAGCAGCGCTTTTTGTTGCTCCTGGTTTCATCTAAAGTAACCACTAGACATTTCAGTTCCTTCAAGGAAAAACAACCCATGTCTCCTGTGATAACCAAAACGTGCAGACATGCTGATAAATAAGATACATTTACGATTCTTTTATTACTCTATTCTATGACAAGATAAAATAAACAGTATTTTGTGGCACATTACAACCTATAACAAAACTAAGCTACTGTCCAAAGATACTGAAAAATTCTGATATAAATACATTTTATTTTCAGCTGGCTCGTGGATGATTAGGGCATCCCAACACTTTGACAATTTTCATATAATATTATGAAGAATTTCATGATTTCCCTTCGTCTTACTGTGGCTGCCAACTCAATACATCTTCTTCTAGTAAAAATTATACAAATCTATGGTTTTTACTCTTCTCATACACCATAAATCCCCAATATAGTTTCATACAAGTTATCTACAATTTTTCTTCCCCCCACTGGCCCTCCCTGGAGTTCAACCAGTAAAACCTCAGATATATTGCACAGAAAGGAGAGGAACATAAGGTAGCATCACTTTGGTGAAATTTGAGTAATTTCTATTTATAAGTATCTACCTGTATTTCTTTCACATAAACAATAGTGAAAGACCAGGAAAAGGTTGGGTCATCAACTGGCATCTGTTTCTCTGCATGAGATGTCCCAGGAGAATAATATTTACTGAGGAAACATGAGTTACATGATGGACCATAATGCAGAGTTTTCAAATTGTCTTGGCAGCTGTTCACCTGTTGAATAGCTCTGTGACTTTTTGAGGAATTATTTGCTTGATCCTGTCAAGCTAAAAGAAAGAATTTTGATATATACAAAAAAACATCTATGCTTTTCTCTTTAATAATCTCCCATCACAATATACTCATTTATGAAGCCTGACTTTACTGATGAGAAGGGACAGGCAGATCTTTGGCCTTAAGAGTTTGTCTCTGCCTTTGTTTTAGAGGACTTTCTTTGGGTTAGATCTTTGACTTTTTTCCTGCTCTACTTACCCTCAAGGTAGTCTCATTGCTCCCTAGACCTCCTCGCAGCCTGGCTGCTGTGAATTTGTCGATCCTCCTCTTAGAAAGACAGCACAAGAAGAACCAAACCCCATGCTCTCCCCATGCTTTCTATGATGCTGACCAACTCTCCAGGACTCAACAATGGGGACCTGTCCATGAGGACTCAGCTCCAGCCTCAATCCAAATTAATGGCTGGGCATGAGCATGCTGGAGGCCCTGGCCCTTTGGGGTATCGGAGAGGACAATCTAAATACAAATCGAAAAGCTGGAAATTCCACCAAAACTCATTTCCTTGGTGTTTTTATCTGCTCTGCTCCTTTCTAATTTTATCACCTGTACTGTCAATATGAGGAGAGGCTAGAGAAAGAAAAATGCATTTTTAGTGTGCCACTCCCTATCATTCCCTCTGTTTTGCTATTACATGTAGGAGTTTATGCTAATTTAAAAATTCTATTTGCTGGACTCTTATGCTTTATCTCTGAATTTACTTTTTGTGTGCTCTGCTTACTTGGGCAATAAAGCTTTCTTTGTATGTGTCAGGGGCATTTGGCACAAAGAGAAGACGTGTGGCTCTTTATACCTTATCCCAGTAAGAAGTTTTGCCTGTAAGGAATAGTTACCATGTTTTGAAAACAAATTAAAAGAAAAAAACCAAAACCCCAAGCAACCACAGTTAGACACTGTAATCCCTCAACCCAGTGCCTCTTTCAGGGTTAAGGGCCAGCTACATCACCCCACTCAACTTGTAATCACTTCAAAAGGCATTAAAATGCAAAATCATGAAAAACAAAATTTACTGTTCTGTGTTTAGAGATTAAATCCAGAAGACTGAAGCAAAGTTCCTACTGGAGAGATTTGGGCTTTCAGTCCCCAGTCTTAAATCTGAGCTGCGTACATCCTCTGAGATGGCAGTAGGAGTGCAAAACCTTACAAATTTTGTTTTTCAGACCCATAATGCTGAGACTGAGCTATTGCAAGGAACTTTTTGAAACGCATCAAAAAAGACTTTCTTCTGTTCCTGAATTATATCATGGATCCTTATTGGTTCATAAATTAGCTACTCGCATCTGATGACTTAAACCATGCAATCTGCATGTGGAAGAGTCTAAAATAATTCCATAATTTTGACAAATAGTTATGTTTTGTTCTCCCTGCTGTTAGTTAAGGCACACTATTGTTCTCTGTTTCAAGCAAGTAACTGAAGTATTAGTAAGATTTTCTTTCCATTTTCTTAGAACTCCCCAAGGTCTATAGTTTTCTTTGCGGAAACAGTTGCCATTAAATATGCTGTATGTCAATGCAGCAGTGAGGTGGTTAATTTTGACTGAATATTATGCTATATAACCACTTGGCATTTAACTTGAAAAATGACTTTCTGCTTCACCTGTCAGCAGCCTAGTTCTCATCAAATAAGTGAGTGAGAAAAATTTTTAAATTTCAATTTCCTGATGCTATTAGACACTACTTCTTCCATACTTAAACAGTTTAGCAGTGCATGTACATGTTTTGGTATTCATGCCATGCATCACACTACATACTATTACAATAGCTTTTTTGTTTAAAGGGTAAAGAGATGCATGGATCTTTATCTTGGGGTTAGGAAAATGTATTGCAGGAACATGGCCAATCAGGTTTCTGAATAACTTTGTAACATAGTACCATAACCCTGATGCAGTGTGAGGAATTTAAAATACTAGGTGCCTACGACTCCACAGAAAGAAAGCATTCTAGATGGAGACAGCACGCACAGTAATCTTGCACTATACTTCCTCAGAAAGCTGGAGCCTCATTCATCTACTTTATCCTTTTGGCTGCCAGACACACAATTCTCATAAATCATGCAAAAGATTTTTTTGGTATTTTTAGTATATTTTAGAGATTAAACTCGTTGTCATTTTGCATGAATGGTAGCTATCCTGTTTCTATTTCAAATATAAGATCAGGTTTTGCTAATGAGTAATATATCCCTAAACAGGAAGAAAACTTCATTGATAGAGGGAACGCGCAAATGAGATTTTCCTGTTTCATTTTCATTTCGTATGCTACTCTACACAGTTTTCACTTTACCACTGGTAAGTCTGGATGCATTTTACTCAGGTGGAAAAAATACATAATCTGTGCTGTATTTCTGTTTGTTCTTTGATATTAGCTTTTCTTGCATTTATTGCACATTACAACATGTATAAATTCATCATTGTATAGTAGCAAACACCAAACATCATTTGGAATAGTAGTTTACTGTAAATATGAGCTACTATCATGGAGGTCATTATTTGTTCATTTATTTAGTTAGTCTTGATATTTGACTCAGTACTGTGGGTTACAGAGTAATATGGACAGGTTCAGTCTGCAGGATTAACTGTCTTTAAAATGGATGTGCAAAAGACAGGTAGTACTTAGGCATCCAGGGGTGAAAATTACATGATATTTTTTAAAGTCATGTTTATAGCAAAAAAAAAAACAAAACCAAGAACAAAAAAAA
>VWYK01052673.1:10013-31229 GCA_013399775.1 Semnornis frantzii | reverse complement strand
TTTAGCTTTGTGTGAATTTTCATTAATGTCCTTACATGCCTATTTTTACTCTTTTCAGAAGGTGACTGTTAATGTTACAGTGTTTTTGTGAAATTTCTAAAATAATGACGATACCTCCTGTTATGATCACAAAGCTAGAAAAACGGTGCCTAATCATGGCCAGGATAAACTGCGCTTAATACCCATCTGTTGTCAACAAAGTAATTTGCCAGATTATATCTTTAAATCCCTTCCTTAAATTGTTTTTGATACAAGTTATTGTAAATGGCCATACTTATGAGTCCTTTCAAATGAACTGAGGGGTTTGCCTTTAAAAAAAAGAAAAAAAATTAAAACAAACAAAAAAATCAATTAGTGAAATCCATGTTAGAAGCATCAGGATTTATGTGGTGGTTTTCATGAAGGTCTCTGTGATGCTTTTTCCAACAGCCCCTAGCAGCACAGTACTTTGGAAGCTGCATGTGCTGGTCGTCTGCTTGATTTTATTAGTGTGGCTGCCCAGCGCTCTTACAAGGTTACAGCTGCTACCCCAGGCGCTTCTCGCATCCGCAGTGCAGTGGGGTGAGTGCCTTCCTCTTCCCAATGGCTGAGAGGGAGTGATGTGAAAGAAGAGGCCCCACAGCTGAGGCCACCACCCTTGCTCCCCAGTGCTGTGCAGGGCTGCAGAGCGGTAGTGGCCCAGATGGGCACCCTGGCTTTCAGGTGCAGTCCCACTCTTCTGCGGACTGTATGCTTCAGATTTCAAGAGCTGGTACTTCAATCTTGCAATTGGGAAATTTTTATCTCTACCCTTCTTATATCTTTTTGCAGTGAGAGATTTCAAGTCAAATGTGTTTCCACACACTTTCCTTGAGAAGGCAGATTTACATATGCATTAGGTTCATTTTATCAGAATGCACACACTGCTATGACACATCTCATTGACGATGTGCTGTCTGATGGATAACTCCATACAAAACACATATTTGAAAGGAAAATAGGAGGAGGAATAGGATTAAGAATGTGTACATAAGTGACATCATGTTTTGTGAAGATGAGCTGTGGGAATGTCTTGCCCCGCTTCATATTTTGGATTATTCAAAGATCCAACAAGTGTTTTGCAAGTGAAAGAAATTCATTACTGTACAGTATCATCACGCAGAAACTCCCAGTACCAAGTTTATCTGCACCTGAAATCATTCTATGCTGTATTTAAAAGTGAAAAGATAAAAGGGAGGGGGTGGGGACTGGGGGGATGAAAGCAACTTGAATTTTCAGTGCCACAGCTCCATGATGGACTACTTCCATGTCTGGACAGTGCAGTGTGGTAGGTTTGTATTTCGAAGGTGGATAGCAGTGTTTAAATATTGGGAGTTTAATTGTCCTGAGATGTGGGGGAATGACCACATTGCATTTAAGCACTGGGAAGGCTGCTACAGTCCATCTACATGCCTACTACCAAGCTGACGTGGGGTGCTTCGCTTGGCTTGAGGGAAGCAAGGTGGGAAGCTGCACAGCTTTGGCCATGGTGGCCACTTGTCAGTTTTAAAGGATGTCAGTGACTAAGCGGTGTGAAAATGTTTTAATGCTGAAGTGCATGCCAGAGGAACATATGTATTCTGCCAGACCTCCTTTTTACTGCACTGCACAGGTTTCTGCCTGCTTTCTTCTTGCTTTCTGTTTGTTAATTGCTTTCTGAGTCTTAATTCTGCATATTTGTGTGTCTAAACCAAGTGATATAGTTTTTTTCTGTAGGTCCATGGAAAAAGACTATGTAATTAAAAAGGCAGACTATAAATATAGTGCAATGCTATTTCTAGGAGAAGATGTATCGCTTCTGGGATTTGCCACCATCACCAAGGATGGACAGGGGTAGGAACACCTCTAAAGCAAAGATCTACAACCCTGAAAGTTGTCATATCAAGCACAGTTACCTTTTCAGGCTTTTCTCTGTCTGACCAGGGTGACATTCATAACAGCCTGTTGTGGTCTTTTTTTTTTTTTTTTTTGCTGAAGGGTGATGCTATCCATCCTGTGCTATCCTTTCTCAGAGACCAGCGGAGCACCTCAGGGGTCAAGGTTGGTACAAGTGCTGTTGAGCATCTTTGTCGGTGCCATGGACGGTGGGATCGAGCACACCCTCGGGGTGTTTGCTGATAATATCAAGCCCTGTGGTGTGATCATTGTACAAGAGGGAAGAGATGCCATCCAGTGGGACTTTGACAGCTTTGAGAGGTAGGCCTGTTCAAACCTCATGAAGATCAACAGGATCAAGTGCAAGGTTATGCACATGGGTTGGAGCAATCCCAAGCACAAATACAGACTGGGCAAGAAGGAGATTGAGAACTGCCCTCCAGAGAAGTACTTGCAACCCAGTAAGCCAACTGTGCCCTGGGCCACATCAGAAGTGTGCTTAAAAGGTCAAGGGAGTTGATTGTCCCCCTCTACACTGCTCTGCTTTGGTGAGGCCCCATCAGCAGTACTTTCTGCAGCTCTGGGGTCCCCTACATGAACCTGTTGGAGTGGGACCAGAGGAGGGCCATAGAGGAGATCAGATGGCTGATGCACCTCTCCTGTGAAGACAAACTCAGACAGTTGATGTTGTTCAGCCTGGAGAAAACAAGACTTTAGGGAAACCTTACAGCAGCCTTCCAGTATTTAACAGATGACTATAGGAAAGGCAGAGAGAGACTTTTTACAAGGACATGTAGTGATAGGACAAGGGATAACAGCTTTAAACTGAAACAGGGCAGATTTAGATTAGATGTAAGGAAGAAGTTCTTCATCTTCACTCTGAAGGCAGTGAGGCACTGGCACAATTGCCTAGAGAGTTTGTGGATGTCCACTCCCTGAAAATGGTCAAGGGTGGGTTGGGCAGAGCTTTAAACAACTTGGTCTAGTAGAAGACGTCTCTGCCCCTGGCAGGAGGAGTAGAAGGGCATGATTTCCCCTGGCAAGGGGAGTGAAACCACATAATCCTGCTAGGGACCCAGGGGACTTCCTGAACCAGGAAGCACTATGGCAGCAAAATGTTCCACATAGTCCTTCCCCTGAGGAGGGAGGGCAGAGCAGACAGATGACAGGTGTTGCTTATGGTGTATGCAGTACGCGCATGGTGCGTGCTGCAGAGGGTTATTGCTCCATCACTACAAGCACCCAAGGAACTATATAGCTTTGATTAGGGCTTGCTTTTTCTGATCTGGGGGTGAACAACATAGCAGACACCTTAAAGGCTGGGTTTAGCAATGTCTTCGGTCTGTCTCCAAAAATGAGGTCTAATTTCATGGTTTTGTCATCAGTTAAGAATGTTCAGCACCCCTACAGATCAGCTGTGTTAAATGTCTATGTGTTGGTTCACAAGAAGAAAAACTCAAAACTTTTCATTTGAATCCTTTTTTACATTAAAGTGCATGGGGAAAAAAAGAGAAACAGCAGTGCTAAAATATTGTTGAATTCTTCTTGGCTGAACCAAATAATTCACATAGAGGAAGAAAGGTAACAAAAACATTGAGAAAATTCCTGAACGTTTCACCCCCTGTGTTTTCAGAGTATGTCAGTTCACTGTCTTTATCCGCAGTGTTTCATCCTGATGTTTTCAAAACATAAAATGTTTTTATTCACTTGAGTTCATTCTGGATTTTCCTTCTTTTGTATTTTTTATTTTTTAATCTAAACTTCAGTAAAGTTTGAAACAACTACAGCATCTTCATTCTCAAAGGATTATTTTTCTAATCTTCCCATTTTGAAGGAAAAAACCCAAACAAACAAACCCCAAACCAAGACAACAAAAAAAGAGTTGTCTTCACTTATATGAAGCTTAATTTATTGTTCTAGACCTGTCATGGAGTAAAACAACCTCATTTGCTAGCATATAGACCTGACCTGTGACAGCTTATGGCTTCTCCGCCACATGTGGAAAATTATACGTTGCTGGAAAAGGATGCCAGCTCAGGGCTAAGCCTGGGTCACATCACTCCTGCACAAAGGAGGGAATGGGGAATTGCTGAAGATGGGCTGGAGAGGCAGAAAAGATCCCTAAAGATGAAGGCTGCCATCCCAGCACCTGGGGATGAAAAGGAAAGGCTGATGATCGGACTCTGATAAATGCTGCTGTCATAAATCCTGGCATGTGGGGTATTGTAATCAATGCCAGCTATGACTGACGCCTGTACTTCTGTGTTAAACTTTGCAGGAGGGGGAAAACAATGTGATCTCCATGCCTCTTGTAAGATATAGCCCTGGTGGTCTTATTATCTATTTTAATTTCTTATACATTTTTAAAGGCATGTATATGACTTTTTCTGCTGCTTGTAGGCAGCACTCATGGGAGAGCTTCCTCCTTCTTACTGTATGAGTTGATGATGGAAAAGAGAAGTAGTTTGTAGAAGGAATTACAATTTCATCAGCTAAAGAAGGGTTTAAGGGTAGATCTTTAGGTTTTGATTGTTTGACATACTTGTACGTGACAAGTTGGCATTGCTGGCCTGGCTTGTGTGGGAAATCAGCTAGACATTTGTGGGTTGCACTTGCCTTGGAGAAGATGTCAAAATGATCGTAGCCCATTAAAGACAGTCTAATATACCTTGAGGTTAACTTACACACTGATGATGAGTACGAGGATTTCCATAATTGTTTGGCAGCTGTCCTCTCTATTTATGTAGCCAACTATTGATATTCGTAGCATTAAAACTGGTTATTCAGCTAAAACCTCTGTGCAATCAATCAGTGATATAGTCTATCAACTGTCTCAGTCAGCCTGTAGTCATTACTAATTTTTTTTTCTTGTTTGGAGACATTTGGGATGACTCAATTTCTCTAATCTTGTAGCACTCTCTCTGTCTTTAGAGGGGAATTTGTAATTGTTGAATTATTCTTGGCCATCCTTCATTCGGAATTTATGTTGTAATTTCAGCAAAAGCCAGACCCTTTACAGCAGTTTTCATCTTTTTCAAGGCTGCTTCTATTTCTTGAAATGCTGGAGGGTTTCCAATTATTCCTTCTGGTCGCTTTGGATGTGAATTGTAACAGATCATCCCAGAGTCGTGGTTCAACATTGTTAAACTTATCAATATAAATATAATGTTAAACCCTTTTTAGATAATTGGGGCTAGGTGTGAAAATGTGATCAATTTATGCATAAATTGGTCCTCCACTTCTCTTTTTTCCCTTATCAGAAAGAATTTCACCATGAAGGAATTTCCTACTGTTCCTTGTCAAGGCTTCTTCTGTACCTGTTAACGGTTGATTAGGTTGTTATATCACATTTCAATACCTGCTTAACCAGATGCCAGTCAACTATGCAAACAAAATTCATTAAGGCAAAAAGAAGTCTCTGAGCTGGAATTGTAAGTTAAAAAGAAAAAAAAAAAAAAAGGAAAGAAAAAAAAAAGCTTTGATACATCAGCTCCTACTGTATGAAACAATGAAGCCTTATGAGTCTGTATATTGGAAGAGCACTCGATCATAAGTAAAGCTGAAAATGAGGAATGAGAAACAAGCAGAGGAGTATTTATATCTGCCCTTTCATGCCTGCTTGTGTGAGAGCTTCTTTGCCAGCCACATGTACACTGCAGAGGGCAGTTTCAGGGTGCAGTTGAATATGTGGTGTTAGTTGTTCGGGCCCCTTTTCCAGTTGGCATTTGCCATAGAATTTCTTTAAGTAGTTTATCTTTTTCACCACACTTTTTATGTTCATAGGAGGCTCGTTTGTAGCCTATCATTATGATGAAGTGAAGTTTAAAATTACATTGGGAGCCTGCTTAAGGACCATCATGTAGGTCCAGGGAGAGGTCTTATCCAGCCTGCTCAGACTTGACTCAGCCTAGGTGATCCATTATTCATATTGACCAAAGCAGCTCATGGAGAGATCTTATATGGGCATGGGGCAGTATTGTGGTTCTCATTTCAATGTACTGTGCTGGAGAGGTGGCAGCAGCCAGGGAGGCTGCTCAGCTGGCTGCTGCTGGTGGACAGGGCTCCAAGGCTTTGAGCAGGGACACAAAATGTGCCACAGGGAATGTTTAAGAGAGGGATTTACCTAGTAAATTATGCTTTCAGAAATACTATGAATAAAGGGGATTGACCAGGTTAAATTTTGCATTCAGACACATTATTTCTGGGTTTTTTTGGGGTTTTTTTTAGCAGTGGAAAACTTATTCTGAGATGTGTGAATAATTTCAGAGAAAAAGTGTTTTATTTTGGTAATGTCTAGCCTTTTGATGTAATGTATGAAAAGGATGCCACTTTAGTATTAACACTAATAGATAAAACCTGCACTGTGAAAAAGAGGGTGTCATTACTTACCAAGTACTCAGATCCAGGTGAAAATACTAGAATTGCTACCTCTTAGAACATAATCACAACAATAATGTATCCTCTGTTGGAATACATCTATATTGCCCACTCCCTTTCTATACTTGGGGAAGGGGGAACTGGGATTGAATTTGTCTTGATTCTAAGACACCTATAGAAAGACATCATACAAGCCATGCTCTCAGTTCATGTTCTTTCAGAATTTTTCTGTTAAGAACTTAGCAAGTTTTAGTTATGCTGAAGGACATTGTTACCTGCTCTCTGATATTCGTCTTTTTAGGTCAAGAAAGAGGATTGCTTGGGAGTATGATTATTGTCAAGTATCTTTTGGTGGCTGTAGTAAAATTCAAAAGCAGTATGTTTGTTTGCATAGCTTTATTTATATAAGCAGTCCCATGCCTAAGCCATTTCAGCATCACCATTTCAGACTGCACACATGCCCAAACCCAGGGGCACAGTTTCAAAGTTAGGATTTCATTCTGGGTTGGATATTTGGCCCATGTAGTTCAAGAAAATAGAGAATGTGGTGATACACATTTAATATCAATATAAAAATAAAGCCCAATAAAAATAATGAGAATTATGTATCTATTGGGAGGACATTAAAGTCATAATGGTGCAAATGGGCTTTGGATAATTGATAATACTGAGGCAGAAAATTATTTTCAGTTCCCCCTCCTTTTGCAGTAAAACACAGCTGCATCTATCAGAGAACAACATCAGGGTTCTGATCAGCATTACTTAGTAAACCTCAAAGCCACTTTGAAAACGAATGTGTGAGTTTGCTGTGTTAGCATCTAGAGCAGCAGCATCACTAGTTCTGCCTTGGGAACCATGGGATGGTGAAAGTATGTCACCTCTTGGCTACAACCTTGCTGATCACTGCAAACCAGAGCAAGGGGTAATCATTCTTAATCTGTGGTTTTACTGAACTGGTGTCTTGCTACTGCTGCAGCCGTTCTGTTGCAGCTGTGGAGCAAGAGACAGCTCCCTCAGCTGATTTGCATTGAGTCTCACTGCAGTTATCTTCCTTTGCCAACACACGGCCCAGAGCCCTGGGGAAGAGGAAAATGAGGCTGTCCCATTTCTCTCATGACACTATTGTAGGTAATGGGGCTTCATCTGTTTAGTGCTGGGACAGCAGCTTGTAGAAGCTCTGCAGGATGGTGGAGTAAAAGATGTTCATCCTCTGCATTATTTGATGTCACTGGTTTTACTCCATCACCTACTGAATTTATTAAGCTGTTCTACATTCAGTCATCACCACAGATTAATGCCATGTATGGCTTCTTGAGACATCTTAATTCACAAAGCTAAAACCTTCTGTTTGGTCCCATGGATGGTGAAATCTTCATCATAAAGCACCAAGATGCAAATTAGCAAATCTGACTAATGAAGTGTGTTGCAGTTTATTTTATGACAATATTTTTGCACTCTCAAAGTAAGTGTAAATCGATGTGGGCAAGTGCTTACACAGTCATGGAGTAGTGGAAAACAAGACTAGGTGGCAGAAATGCCAAAGCAAAATACATCCTATAAACAAAATGATCAAGAATGAAATTTCATCCAAGCCAGCTGGAGTGGTCAGCTAGTCAGTCTTCAAGTGACAATGTTCTTCTGTTTGAGAGATCACCAGACTATATTTAATATGGTGGGTTTTTTAAATTTAATTCTCTAAATATTCTGTTTTCTCCAGCAAAGCAATGGGAAACAAAAAGTCAGCATAGCTGAAATTTAAAACATAGGCTTGGACTGAAGGAAAGAAAAAAAAAAAAAAGTTTGTTTCTAGCATTGAAACAGGAATCTTGTAATGCCTTTTAATACTTGTTTAGTCTTCCTGTGCTTTAGTTTGTTCAACTAGTATAAGAGATACCTCTATTTAGTTGCCTGGATTGTTGCATGTTGCACCGAAACTAAGATAATCACAGAATCATGGAAGGGTAGGGTTGTAAGGGACCTCAAGGATCATCTAGTTCCAACCCCCTGCCATAGGCAGGGACACCTCGCACTAGTACAGCTCACTCAAGGCCTCGTCCAACCTGGCCTTGAACACCTCCAGGGAGGGAGCAGCCACAACCTCCCTGGGCAACCTGTTCCAGTGCCTCACCACCCTCACTGTAAAGAACTTCCTCCTAACATCCAGTCTAAATCTCCCCTCTGCCAGTTTAAACCTATTGCCCCTTGTCCTGTCATTACAAGACCTTGTAAATAGTCTCTCCCCGGCCTTCCTGTAGGCCCCCTTCAGGTACTGGAAGGCTACTCTAAGGTCTCCTCAAAACCTTCTCTTTTCCAGGCTGCAGAGCCCAAATTCTCTCAGCCTGTCCTCATAGCAGAGCTGCTGCAGCCCTCTGATCATCTTCGTGGCCCTCCTCTGGACCTGCTCCAACAGTTCCATGTCTTTCCTCTGCTGGGAGCTCCAGAAGTGCACACAGTACTCCAGATGGGGTCTGATAAGAGCAGAGTAAAGGGGCAGAATCACCTCCCTTGCTCTGCTGGCCACGCTGCTCTCAATGCAGCCCAGGACTTGGTTGGCTGTCTGGGCTGCATGCACACACTGCAGGCTCATGTTGATAATAATGCAATATTTATAAAGTATTTTCAGATTGTTGAGTAGTAGACAATTTGAAAACCTCTTCTATGATACTGAATCTTAACTATTTTTTTGTTTCTGTCAAAGGATACCTCTCCATATTTTAAGCAAGTTTTGTGGCTTTGTACTTAAGTCTGTATTACGTTGGTTTTACAATTGAACAAGGTAAAGATTGAAAGTATGTGAGGCACAGCCACCAATTGTAAAATACGATAAACAGTGGTGATCCTGGAATTCTGTGTCACTGTCAGAGAGGGTCATTACATCCTGATAGGGTTTTGTTTTGTATTTTAACAATGTAGATGGCTGTAACTTGAATGTTGGAGTGTTTTGGGGTTTTGTTTTGTTTTTTTAACTATGTCTGTTAGGATATCAGCCATCCTTTTACAGATGATTGACATAGTTCTTTAAAAGTAGGAAGAGGATTGGCCATGCATTATATCAAGTCAACTCATCAGTGTTCCTGCACATGAAGGACAGGAAGGTGATTCAAAACAGCCAACATGGCTTCATTAAAGGCAAATACTGCCTGATCAACATCAGTGGCTTTCTATGACAGAGCGACTGCATCAGTGGACAAGAGATGACCTAAGGAGGTGATCTACGGGCTTGATGGTTAGGGTGTTCAGTGGATAAGGAATTGTCTGGAAAGTCGCATCCAGAGGATAGTGGTCAATTGCTTGAAGTCTGGATGGAGAGCAGTGTCGAGTGGTGTCCCTGAGGGGTCTGTATTGGGACCTGTACAGTTTAATATTTTTGTCAGTGATGCAGACAGCAGGATTGAGTGCACCCTCAGCAGGTTTGCAGATGACACCAAGCTGAGTGGTGCTGTCAATAAGCCAGAGGCACAGGCTGTCATCCAGAAGGACTTGGACAGGCTGGAGAGGTATGGCCAGGTGAACCTCATGAGGTTCAACAAGATCATATGCAGGGTTCTGCACCCTGGTTGGAAAAAACCTCTCTATCAATATAGGCTGGTGTATGTGTGTGTGAAACTGTAAAATATAAAGTATGAAAATAATTGTACACACACAGCGGCAGAACTTCATCCTGAAGGTACTTGTTTAGATCAAGCTATAAGGGGTAGAAATAAAATTGAAAGTACTTCATTCAGGTATCCTGCCTTTTACTGGTAACACAAAAGGAGATTGGGTTTTCCCTTACAGCTGCTGAAGGATAACTTCCTCCGTGCTGCTGGAATTGCTCTGAGTACTTACTCATGAAACGTGGTGTAATCTACATAGAGCAATGACATTCCAAAAGGTGACTATCACAATATCCCACCAGGGCTCTGCTGTCCAGTACTGCTACTGCAGACTCTAGTGCCACGTTATGGGCTTGCAAGTGATGGCAAGTGTGGGCTGACAGATAAAGCATAGAATTTAGCACCAGGAGAAATCTATGCTTGAATCTTATTGCAGCATGTTATCTGACTCCATTGACTGCAACATGTGACTGAATTAAAGTGAATGATGAAATTATGTACAGTCGTTTTCATAAGCAGAAGTCAGTTACAAAGTGCTTCCAGATGTATGTTTAATGTATTTCTGGTTTATTGTGGTGTCTATTTGATGTACGTGGTACTGACTAAATGGTTAAAAACACTGCAATGTGTACAGAAGTATATTGTACTCAATTTTTTCCAAAAGTGTCAGTGTTGATAACTAAAAACTGAAATACTGCAATCTAATCAACAGTGCTTTTATGGGCCTATGAGCATAGGCTTTTAACATTTGGGTAACTCTACTGTTTGTAGACATAAAAATAAATGGCCCTAAAATTATTTTAGGATTGTAGGTTTAATATAGGGAAATAGATAAAACTACAGGAATAAATCAGAGTAGAATTATTTCTAGCATCACATCTGCCAGGCCCATCAAGAAACAGATATTTAACTTGCTTGCTTCATGGGATTCAGGAAACCAGCATTCCACTCATCTGAATTGGTCAGGCGGACTCACGAAATTTATCTTCTTGGCTCTCTGTTTTTTGATATCTTATGGCCTATAACCACTCCATTCCAGTTTAAGATCCTATCAGATGCCACAAACCACACTGTATCCAGAATGGCCAATACTTAAACCCTTCAAGTGCAGGAAGTGTTAGAGAATAGGCAGGTAGCACTCTTCTTTCACAGTTTGCTCCATCATATTCTCACTAAACACTATGTTGTAGGCACTTGGTTATGGTTAATACATAAAACTGGCATTTTGACTCCTAGAGAGATATTTTCCTTTTCAAAAGGAAGAAGATTAATCTAAAAATATTAGCTCCATCCAGGTTTTAGTGTTGAGTTTTATTTTTTCCTGCCTAACATTTCTACGCTTAATGCAGTTGCATATGGAGTATTTTCTGTGTTTCTGCTGTAATAGAGGGTTGTGCTGCAAGTCATTTTGGTAGATGTCCTCTATCGTTGTTGTGGTATGCCTAAGCAGGCCAAAATAGGCTTGTACATGTCCTGGTTTGCCCAGACATGTTTTTCTGCTCTCTCTTCTTCTGTTTTGGGGAGAAGCAACTGCAGGAAAGAGGACAAAAAACCTGGAGGCACTGAGTCTGAGGACTGTGGCTTGCCCAGACTTGTTTTGCATTATGTGGTAAACAAGGTACACATGCTCAGCTTCTGTATGCCCTGTGCAAGGCCTGCGTTCTGCCCTAAAAGGGGTAAAGTAAGCCTATGGCTTCACCTAATATGGTCAAGCTTGGCTAACTGCCATTCTGATTGGCTAGGAGATGAGCAGGTAGCACAATGTGCTCTGCCATTGTATCTGTGCTTGCTGCTTGCTACTGCCTTATTATACCTGAACTGCCTGGAAACTGCCTACATGCAGTTTACCAGAAACAGGCTCTAAATGCCTCCACGCGATTGGCCTGCATAGCCAGCATGACACCATGCTGAGACTGCTCATCACAAGACATCCTGCCTGCACCTGAAAGTCTCCTGCCAAGATGGGAAGTCCTGGAGATACACAGATCATCCAGAGATATCAAGACCAGGTCAGAGATTGTCTACCTCCTTTCCTTAGCATCCTGGGAAGAATCAGAAGTCTCAGCAGACATGAAGACAGTAACAGAATTCCCTGAATGCATTTGATTACTGTCTGAAGCTGTAGCTAGCCCTGCAAGTTGGGAAATAATATTTTGTAAGTAAATACTTAAAACCTCTTGTAATTCACCATTGCCTTCTGCCGTAAGCAGAAAGTTCTTTGAGTCTAGTGGGCAAGGGGTATAATGACCTCAAGCAGTCAAGCACCGCAGGAACCTTCTCTTCCAGTTCGATTGAGTTCAATTAAGGTTATATTATTGCTAGTTATTTCCACATTCTGTGTTATCTCTATAAAGTTTCCATGACCATGCAAGGAACCGATTGTTATTAAAATTAGTGGTCAGGGTGGTGAGAGTTCTGAATATTGAACATTAATAAACAATATTAATCTTTGAAAATCATATCTCGCATCAATTAATTACCCTTCCGTAACAATAGTCAACAGTAGGGGACTCTGTGGTTTTCAGGGTAACCAAATTTATCATGTATAGAGCGCCAGATTCTGATGACGGTGACAGACCATAGTCCAGGCATTATGTTCAATCCAGTGCTATTCACACAGATGATGGTGAGAAGTTTTCAAAAAGATCAAAGCTCAAAGTATGTGGTGTGCACAATGATCCTGTTTCTCAGACTCTGTAAGCTCCATGATTCTCATAATCTCTTTTTTTTTTTTTTAATTTTTTTTTATTTTTTTTTTTTTTTTGAAATGAGCTCACAAGTTCAGTGTCTGTTAATTTGCTAGGGAAATTGAATTCATTTTCACCAGGACTTTACTCTTAGTGCAATAGCTTCCCCTTTGCTGTGCAGTTCACCAGACGTATTCAGTTGTTTGCTGTGTGTTTGGTCCTTTAAAGCCCCAAAACTAATGGTTTGAGAGTGAGGTGGGAACATCTGTCCTGGGCCAGACCAGTTGGGTCACTGGGGTTTGGTTCGCTGATGCTGAAAGGCTACAGAAGTAAAGTGGTTTGGGATGAATGAGGTCAGCTTGCAAGATTTGTTACCCTAAATCCTGGGATACTGTGCTATAGATCCATCTGTTAAACCTTTCTGCCTTACCAGAGGGTTTTCTTCTTTACTTAAGAGGCCAGGCTTACTTCCCTTGAATTCAGTGGACTAACAGGGATGAGCAAAGTGAATCAATACACAATGCAGTATGAATTTAATATATGTAAGCTGCACTGCATTTTTAATCAGCTATATATTTATTGTAGTGAAGAGTAACAAATTACAGTAGCACTAGCACACAAAATCTTATGGCATTCCATTATTCTTAATTAATAGGTAAGTGCAAGCCTTTTTTATTTATTCTAGAGGAGATCTTGTTACTAATTTGGTTGCAAATGTATCTGTAAAAAGGGAAAAAATGTACATCTATTTATTTTGCTAGTTTAATAATAGAGCACTCATTCTTTCCTTTAAGTTTTTGATCGTTATTTGGTTCGCAATCAAATATTTGCATCCTGGTTTTGCAGATGTTTCAAAGATCTCCACTCTTTAATAAGGAAAACAAACCTGCTGGTAACAAGGAAACAACCTACCTAATAAACAACATCTAGGACCCTAGGTGGACACTGGAAATGATAAGTACAATAATCCCTGGGTCATTTTACCTGGAATGATCAGCAGATAGTAATGAGAAAAGAGTAAGTGCAGGCAACACGTACTATTGAGCCATTCAGTGCTTTTCCCTTCCTTTCATGTAAAGGAGTCTACAGAGCGAGGTCTCAACAAAACCTGGGAGTCTTCATTTGGAACTTCATTGTTAATTCTGGGGAGGTGAAGCCAACTGTATCAAGCAATTTTTATCCTTTAACATAACTTAACAATTCCATAATTAGCAACTGCTGTTTCTGCATGTCTTCTATATTAAGATCACAAAGCTCTTGGGAAAATTTAAACTGAAACTTACAAAGCAGAAATTAGATGTCTTGAATTTTAGTTTGTCTTCCCAAACAGAAGGAACCATTCCCATGTGATCTCTATTGGAACTGGGTTTAAACTGGCAGAGGGAAGATTTAGACTGGATGTTAGGAGGAAGTTCTTTACAGTGAGGGTGGTGAGGCACTGGAATAGGTTGCCCAGGGAGGTTGTGGCTGCTCCCTCTCTGGAGGGGTTCAAGGCCAGGTTGGACGAGGCCTTGAGTGAGCTGTGCTAGTGGGAGGTGGCCGTGCCTATGGCAGGGCATTGGGACTAGATGATCTTTGAGGTCCCTTCCCACCTTACCGTTCTATGATTCTAAGTTGGCTTCTAAATATTAACCCACTTTAGTAGATGTTTTATGATTTGGAAGATGGTCTTCAGGATGTTATTGAAAAATAAATACACATTTAAGATATTAAAATAAATAAGAAATAAATAGAAATGTCTTTAATTTTAGCTTTATTTGTTACAGGTAGTTTGACAAATTTTGATGAATATTCAGCAGGAGAACATGCTCTTAACACAGCCATGACGGAGACCTGATACTCTAAGATGGCAGGAGATATGGGATCTTCTGTTTGGAAGCGAAGAAAAAGATTTAATTATCAGAGCAAGGTAATAAAAAATTTTCATAGGAAATGTGTGTACACTTTCTCTGAATCTCTTTTTAAATGCTATGTGTATGAAGGTGGGCAACTAACTTAGGTTACTAATTATGAAAAATTGGGCAAGAATTTGTGCTTCTTATCTCTCCTGGAAATTGTATGTCAATACTAATGACCACAACTTAGATCTAGACATTAAAATTCTTATAGTCTTCATATTTGGGACTTCTTTATATTTATGCACTGAGTTCTAATTTTCTATAGGTAGCCCTTGGTGGCCATCTGTGCTGTGATTGGTACCTGTAATTTTGCCTACTTCTAGTTGTTCTTTAGTTTGTGCAGAAGCCTGTTGCTTGAGAGAAAGGATGTGCTGTCGCATATGCTCAGAGAAGGTGATTTGTTTATGGTTAAGGAAGTATGGGGCACCTACTAATTTCAAAAGCAATCCTTAGATATCTTGATACGTCTCTCCTCCTCTGCAAGGAATAGATGGCTGAGGGCTTATGGTCTTAAAAAGGGTAGATAGAACCCTACTGCTTGCTTAGACGAGACCTGTTAAGCCATTTTTGTCTGTGTGGTGATTGTGAAACTTTGTCTAAAGTAGCATCACATACAGCAAACAAAATAGGTAGCCCTCACCCACTGAGCTTTCCAGGACTCACTGGTGGAGTAAATGTAAAAGAACCACTGCAACACTTGATCAAGAACTGATAAATTAAAAGATGACATGACCTAATTTGAGAAGGGTTATATATTCACATGCCCCACACTTGTGTAGTTCAAAATAGTGCACATCTTGTCCCTTTAACTTCAGGTGTATGTGTCTTGTCTGGTTCTTGGAAGTGACTGTGTACAGGCAGAGCATAATTGGCAGCCTGTGACATCCCTGTCTGCAAGTGTCTCTCTAAATGCAGCGTATTTCAGCCTTTATCTAGTGATGGCTGTTACCTGAGAGAAGCCCAGGGCCATCTCAAAGGGCTTGTAGCAGCTAATTGTGCCTGTTAGGACTAGCAATTAGCTGGGGATCTCTTCGGTAGGCAGCTCCGACACCCACTAGCTTTCAGCTCTTTTCACTTCCTTTCAGTTAACTAGCTGTGCCGAGCAGAGCAGACAGGGACAGGTAGGCAAGTGTGCCCGGGAAGGAAGAGGCAGGATGCCTGCAGGACCGCTGGGGAAAAAATAGACACTGGCTTATAATAATACACCAAAACATGACCTGATTAGTACAGGAAAAAAAGCAGCAAGCGACTCAACCTTCATTTAGGTGTAGGAAGCTGTAGGCAGACCACTTGCACCAGCTACACTTCAGCTTTAAGAAAACAATAAAATCTAATTGCGTATAGGTCATAAAAAAGACCACATACATATGGCGGTTGCTAGTTACCATGGTGCAAACAGTGGTTTCAATGGAAACATGGAGCAGAACATTGGAGAATTAAGACAATAAATCTGTTTTGTTGAATAATAAAGCTTTGCACTTACCCATTAATTAAGGATAATCGTATGCCATAAGCTTTTGTGCGCTAGAAGTAATGTGTTACTCTTTACCATAAATATATAGATGATTAAAAATTCAATACACCTTACAGGTAGCAGATTCATACCATCCTCCATATACATTTCAAGAGAAAGATGTTAGTGTTCTTTTTATGCTTATTATTTTTTTGGACTGGGATAGAGAGTTTCAATTATCCATCAGAATTTGAGGTTTTGATAGCAGTTGGAAGACTTGATAAAATCTATGTCTTGAGATGTTTCTGAAAATTGATGGCATAATTCAAAGATATCTACAAATGTTACAGAAAAAAAAAAAAAAAAAAAAGGCTGGACTTGTCTGCCACATCTGGTTTCCATAGTGAATTGAGATATACCACATAATGCAACTTACCGTAACACAATACACCCTGATCTTGTATTGACCCTTCCACTTGATGCATCTTTAGGTGCTTTATAATCCCTAACAAATGTACCTTAAAATCCTATTGAACGGTGTGGGCAGTTGAGAACAAATGTCTTCAGACCAGAAATAGTATCGGATTCTTGGACCAAACAGGAAAGACCATGCCAGATCCACAGGGTGTGCAGGCTAAAGGACGTGAGGGCTTCTGCCTACTCCTGTTGAATCAAGGGCAGAGAAAGTCTTGGTAGCCAGTACAGGGCACCAATCAACCTGCGAGGTTAATTCCCTTTCTCAGATGAACAGAAGTGAAGCATTTTAAAAATTAGATCATTAAACCCCTCCCCCTCTCAGGATTCCTTTTCCCTTTTACTTTGAAAGTGACATTTGCAGGATGAATTTTCAGATAATGAAAGCAGAGTCTTGAGCTGAAGGGTCTCTGAGCGCAGGCTGCATGGACTCCAAAACCTGTTCTTGGGGCTCTTGCTCGGTGCTCTGTGGAGCAGCCCAGTACCTTGGCACAGAAATGGATGTTTAATAATATGCACAGACCATTTCTCTTAGTGCTAGAAAGGAAGCAATGAAGGTCTTGTTTCCTACACACACTCTCTCCCCTGCCATGTAAAAGTTGTCTAATTTGCCTTTAACGCCTTGCCTGTGTCTTTGAAATTTTGCGACATGATCTCAGTGCAACCCTTCACCTGACAAATTTGTGGTTTTAAAAGCTGCATTACAGGAAAAATATTGAATAAACAGAGGCCCACAATACATCAATGGTCAAACCATCTCAGGCTACCCCCTGTAAAATCTATAAAGTTGGCAAACAAATGGGCTGACCAGCTCAATGGACAGAGCATTGGAATTTCAGCTCAGGGTTCACAATTCAGGTCCAACTTGAAGCACAATGAAACATTAATTTAGTGATCTGTTCCTCTCCTCTTGCCACAAACCCACAAGATATAACTCAGCAGAGTTGTGACTATTTAACAACCTCTGCTTAGAAATGTGGTCTTGTTTACATGCGGCTTGAATTTTCTTGACCTCATGAAGCAAATTCCTGTATGCTGCAAACACCATACAGTGAGGGCAGTGTGAGAGGAGCTTGTGCTGCCAACAGGAGCACATTAAATCTCACTAGAAGGCATAGAAACAGCAATGATTTAATGCTTATCAATACATGAAGGGATATTTCTCAGAGTATTAACCTGAATTGCAGAGAAGTACTCTGAATTGTGTAAAACAAGCACAATGCGAAGAGCTAGTGAAAGCCTCTTTTCATTTGCAAAAGGAAAGCTGGAATAAAATTCCAAAATCTGACGAGAAAAAAAAAATCCAAATACTTCTAAATTGAGCTTAAGTGTTAAATATGACCTTTGGATTTAAGGACCACAAATTTTCACAGGAAGTTGAAAACACACTGGATGGGGTAACTAAAGAACAGCAGGAACAGATGCCATTATTTGGCACTCAGTAGGGAGAGAAGCACAGAAAAGGCAGTCTCTGCAGAAGATGCTCTCCTTTAACTCTCTTTATTTTCTCTTGGGGAGATAAGGGTAGGCACTGCATGAGATTTCCTCCTTACATCAAAAGCCTTGAAGTGAGAGGGAGAAGGGGAAATTTTGAGAGCCATAAAATTTTTCAGTTCTGTGTTTTACAGGGCAAGATGGTTTGGTGTGTGAAGGGAAAACACTGGGCAGAGATCTTAGGAGAAATTTCTTTAGATTAACTGGAACAGCCCCTTGCTATCAGGGAAGAACCAGATACCTGATTCCTACCTGGGAAAGGGAACAATTAGTTTGCAGTCTTTGCTAATTAGGGATGTATATTCATGAATAAAGAGCACATGAAATTCACTGCACTGCCAGAGCAGGGGGATGAGCCTGGTTCCCTGTGGGTGATCTCAACTTATCCATGCCTGCCGGGGCTGTAGGGAACTGCTACAGAGGGAAGACAGTGGCAAATGCCATTTTCTGACCCACCTGAGATGCATATAGGTAAACACCTGTAGATGAGTCACCCAGTGTAGTTTAATTCAGCTTTTATGTTTTTAGGAACATGAGATAAATCCAAAAATCACACCTTGCACTTTCCTGGGAGAGTTGCACCCTTTGAACTATTTGAGTCCCTAAATAGCCTCTTTGACCCCAGGCAACGGGGGAAGAACCTTCCACCACCACATGCACACTGAATCTAAGGGAAGTTTATTGACTGTTTTTTATTTCTTGTTTTGATCTAGTAGAGAATTGTGGACACCAAATACAGTGAAAGGTAGAGCATGGGTACCCAAGATGAGTAGAGCAACCATTCAAAGAAATCACTGTTCATAAGATTTTGTATAACCTAGTCCACTTTGTGACCCTTCACTACTTCTGCCAGGGGCCTGACAACCTTTCTGTGCAGAGATATTGGGATCAAAGAATAACTAATCAGTGGTGGCTCTTCAGGGAGGAGGAGGAGGGAGATTATTTCTGTGCTTTCACTTCTGAAAATAGCATTTATATGTAGCGGTAGCCTATCTTTGCCAACACTCTCAGTACACAAATTAAAGTTTTAATGACCCTGTAAGCATTCCTACTTCAAAAGCAAACACTAGGAAGCAGAGATAAGTTGCAGGGGATAGAAGTAAGAAAAATAATTTTGAAGAAGGATTATTGTGAAAGTCAACAAAGCAACAGTCAGACTATGTATACCAAGTCTTCATTAAAATTCCTTGCTTTGTAAATTACTGAAGCTTCAGTGATGAGGCCAGTGGCCAGGCTGACAAAAACTCAAAGGTTTAAGACTGAAGTTCGCCTTTCTGTCATACCCACAAGTTACAAATTGTCACAAAGTGTTCTGAATGTCATGGCGGAATCAATCAATAGGATAAATCTTTACTGTAGTGAAGATCGGACAAAGCCATCATTAGAAAGGAACAAGCAGAGTCACATCAATTTTTTTTGTGGGCATTTCCTTTATCACCTTTGTTTGAGATAATGCTCTTAACTAAAATCACACTTTGTATTTTCATAAGATTTGCTCCGAACAAAACTGTCTTCTGTGGGTGCAGGTGCAAAGTTTGAAATCTCAGATAAGCCTGCCAAAAGTGCAAACACAAAATAGCTTTGAGTATGTAAAAATTAGGTAAACACACATTTCTCTAACCCTTTTTTGGAGCTAGGTGGTAAATGTAAGTATATGATTCGTGCTTTGAAGCTGTAAAATGCTTAAGTGCTGATGGTTAGACATGCACAGCCTTAGATTGTTACTTGAGGTTTTAAAATGTCACTAAAGTGATCTGGGGAACCTGGCATGCAGAGGAACAGTGCAGTCTGTCCCACAACACATTTCCCTCCTCAGAAGGTGTTAAAACCTATAAATATTTATTCATACACAGCTGTTTATTATATGGAATTTCAAATGCAGCTCAATTTTTGCCAGCTATTTAGTGGGGTTTCATTCTAACTGGAGCCAGTTGTGGTAGCAGCCAAAATGGTATGTATATCTAGGGAGCAGTGCCTATGTGAGATGGCTAAGGTTAGGTAAAATGGATATAATCCACGTTGAAAGCTTTTAAGTTATTTTTACATGTCCTCTTACTTTAAGTATAGGCATAGCCCACTGGGTGTGATTTGTATCACAGTCTTTGACAGTGTGAAGAAGTGCTAGTATGTGCTTTAATGTCACACACCAGGCAATTTAAAGCTACTTTATATATAAATAAGAGTTAGTCATTTAAAATTCACTGGTATAGGGATATGTAGCATAGAGATAAGCAAAAATGTAGAGCTAATGGACTCATGCACCTAACAATTTGGAGAAGAGGGCCTCTCTTTTACAGGCAAAACTTATTCCAGAATTGAAAACGTAAGTGAAACAAGCTATTTTATTTCACTTTAAAAAATTGTTTTGGAAGTAGTTCATCATTTCCTAGATTTGCTCCAAGTCAAGACCATTCGAAAATCAGAAATGTAGGAAGATTCTCGTGTTTAATATGGGCTGGTGCCTTTTGTCATTTGAGGGGGAAAAAAATGAAATGGCAATGGAAGCTATTTTGCTAATGTTTTTATCTGTTCTGTGACTGACATCAATAATACATAACAGTTCCATTGACATTGCATCCTGTCCAATGGACCCACTGACCTGATTCAATGTCAGCTGAAATGCCTCGTACATCATAAACATACATGAATTCTCACAGATCCATTATCCTCCCGCCCAGGCCAGGAATGCCAGGGATCCCATACTAAGCCAATGGGAGTTTGAATTCTTTTTTCTTCTGTTTATATTTTCTTTCACACTATGAAGGAGCAACTCCATACTTTGTAAAATTCAAGTGTGAGACCCCTGCATGCCTTGTGAATACATGAATGGTAATGATGTCAATAGATGTTCGGATACCAGGCTGATAAGAGTGGGGTAATAAAACCCCAGATAAATGCCTCATACCTTGTCAGGAGAGCCTCCAAACCTGATATGTCATTCTGTCCTATTGTGCAAGAATACATGAATCATAATATTCCTATTAACTTTGTACAAAGTCTGCAGTAGTTGCAGACTTCACCCAATGACAACACAACTCTTATAAAAATATGGATATTTAGCATGTTCCCCTGCTGTGATTTCATTGCCACCAAAAGCAATGAAAAGTATTCCACGGGTTTCAGTTGGTCCCCTTGAACAGTACACCACAACAGCATATATTTGTTTTACTACTGAGCCTGTTTAGCAGTCAAGCTGTAGGAAATTGAATATACACTTACTGTATAAAAATGATATGCTTGGTTAGTGATACTTTAGAAAAAATAAGTGCATCAATCATAGAATAGCAGGTTGTCAAGGCTTTATATGTAGGAATAACACAGAACAAAAAATGTAATGTATGTTG
>VWYK01052672.1:365-21131 GCA_013399775.1 Semnornis frantzii | reverse complement strand
GCAGCAAACAAATGAGTTGACTGCGNGGCAGTAGCAGCAAACAAATGAGTTGACTGCGGGTTTTAAGCATTTTGACTGCATGTTTTTGACCAATAGCAACAGATAAAAAATATCACTGGAACCAATCCCAAGTTATTTCACCAAAAAAGGGAGATGCACATGTCCAGCATCATGACCTCTGTTTACCAGAGACAAAACGAAGTGTATAATAACCCCAAATATGGTGTCTCTATGATAGACTGAGAGGCACCAAGGCTTTTGTCTGCTTTCCTGCTTCTTCCATCCGGGAAGAAGGGGAGAAGAGGGGGGGCAGGGTGAGTATTCAGGTGGATATTTAGGATATGCATTCCAGGTATAATTTGGGCCTTCCACCACACTGCTTATAGGGGACTTCAGGCAATCCATGGGCTCCACTACCATCTGCATGGTCTTGATGAGCCCCTGACATCTGAGAGTAGGAGCGATGCTGGAAAATGTCACCTGGCACCTGGCTAGTACCATTGAAGTATTCTCTGAAAGGAAATCACAGCTGGCATCTGCCAGCAAGAGCCATGCTGACTCCTGGGTTGTCTGCCTTACCTGGGGAGGTGCAAGTTGTGCCTGTGAAGGATGGGGGCAAGGTATGGAATAAGCCATAAGGTATGGAGCAGAACAGGCATCTGGAGGTGTCCCAAGCAGGATCTAAACTGAAGGAAAGGGTATGCCTCCGTTTAGGCCTAGGCAGCTGCTAAACCACATGCTCGCTCCTCCTCAGCCCCTCCCCATCCACCCGCCACCCATAGGAAGGAGAATGGGGAGAAAAAGGTAAACCCCTGTTAAGATAAAAGAAGTTTAATAGAACAGCACCAAGAGAGAAGAAACAACAGTAATATTACAGAATCACAGACTGGTAGGGCTTGAAAGGGACCTCCAGAGATCATTTAGTGCAACCCCTCTGCTAAAGCAGGGTCACCTAGATCAGGTTGCATAGGAACACATCCTGGGGGGCTTTGAAAGTCTCCAGAGGAGTTTTCTGTCTCTCTTGAACTGGGGAGCCCAGAGCTGTGCACAATACTCCAGATATTTCATCAGCATATTTCAGTGACAAGATGTCAGAGAGTATCCAGCTGAGCTGACTGTATTCCCTGGCTTTAATTCGTCTTTCTGTGACTGTTTCCAGATGGCTTTTGCCTTGTCCCACCCTGACTGGATGCAAAGGACGGTTGTGCTGCTCTGGAGGCAGGTAATGTCACTTGCCTCATTGCTGGCCAGGGAGAACATCGTGTACGATGGGCACAGAGGTTCCAAATGGCTTGCAGGGCCTTCTTGGTTATAGGGTAAGGGTAAGGGTCAGCAAAGGCCATTTACAATCTCCCTGATAAATGCAGCCCTCGGAACAGGAGCAGCTTGACAAGAGCTGCAAGATGAGGCAAGCTCTGGAGGGCCTCGGAGCTTTGTGTCACTGTTTAGTGCCATCTGGTGGGATAGCCTGGCCAGTGCAGCTCCCCAAAAACCTCCCTCTGAGGAGGCTTTAATGCATTCCCCTTAGGTTCATGAAGAGGACATGAGAACGTGGATGGAAACAGTCTGAGATCAAGAAGAGTGGCCCAAAGGATGCTAGTTGATGAAAAGCTCAACACAACAATCATAGAATGGTCTGGGTTGGAAGTAACCTCTAAAGGTCATTTAGTCAAACTGCCTTTGCAGTCAGCAGGGACAGTCTCAGCTAGATCAGGTTGTCCAGAGCCCTGTTGAGCCTCACCTTTAACATCTCCAGAAATAGGGCCCCAACCACCTTCCTGGGCAATATGAGCCAGTAATGTGCACTTGCTGCCTGGAAAGCCAAACAAATCTTGGGCTGCATCAAAAGAAATGTGGCCAGCAGGTACAGGGATGGGATTATCCCCCTCTTCTCCACTCTTGTGAGACCCCACAGAGTACTGTATCCAGCTCCAGGGCCCCAATACAAGAAGGACATGGAGCTGTAAGAGTATGTCCAGAAGAGGACACAATCAGAGGGCTGGAACACCTCTCGTATGAAGATTGAGGTTGTTCAGCCTGGAGAAGAGAAGGCTTCAGGAAGACCTTATAGCGGCCTTCCAGTATTTGAAGAGGGCTACAGGGGTAATGGCTTCACACTAGAAGAAGCTAAATTTAGATTAGATGTTAGGAAGAAATGCTCGAGGGTGGTGAGGCACTGGAACGTGTTGTGGAGGCTTCAATCCTGGACGTGTTCAAGGCCAGGTTGGAAGTAGCCTTGAGCAACCTGGTCTAGTAGGAGATATACCTACCCATGGCAGTGGGTTGTAATGAGATGATCTTTAAGATCCCTTCCAACCCAGACTACTGTATGATTCTATGATCCTTGAGGTCACTTCCAATTTGGTATTCAATGACTCTGATTCTGTGATCTTAAATGCCCAACCCAACCCGTTCTGATTCCTGCATCCTATCAGCTGACACTGATAGGACCTTCTCACTCTTTTTCTTCAGGATACCCTGACTCATTGGCATTTCTTCTCAGAAGTCTGAATCAGCATGTATCTCATTAACTATTTCCCTTAATTGTCTTCTTTCTTCACCTGTCCCAGATAATATCAGAGACCATTACCAGAAAGCAAAAAAGGAAGATGAATAATGGTATTTGAGAAAAAAATATAAATGAGTCCTTTTCAGTCTCAGAAATGGAGACTCAGTCCCTGAAGCAAGCTCTGCTCTGATCTTCTGCAGACTGTAAATCAGATTTTGACAGAAAGATATTGCTCTGAGTGTGCTTTCCCCAAAAATTTCTCAAACCACCAACACTTTTCCTTTTAATTCCACTTTGCTTTTTCGCCTCCCTGACCCTGGCCTCATCCTTCTCTTTTTTTTCTTGGATACATCGAACTTCTGATTATTTCTATTCCTCTGCCTAAGGTTGCAACTCCTCAGTCTGACTTACACAAGAACATTTCCTTGTCTGAGATTTGTTCTTGTGTTGACGGGGTCTGACTTCACAGGATGAGACATAGCATGAGATATGTGATGTGGCAAATGCAGTCATGAGACAAATTAGGGAAGAATGCATTTGCATTGGGCAGTGCTGAGGGTTAGACTGGGCTAAGACCTGCTCCTGCAAATTGAAGAGCAAGCAAAACTAACAGAACAAAAGCAGGAAAATAAGGGAAGGAAAGAAGAGTTAAACAAAGACAGAACCAAGAGGCTTTTAAAAAAGGAAACATGTAAGCTGAGAATATGATATGAGGCAGAAGAGCTGTGACTTCCTTTTGAGTTGTTAGGTTCTCTTTTTTTCTTTCCTCTTTCAGAAGTTTTCATAGTGTCAGGGCTGATTTCTTGGGCTAAGAAATGGAAGATCTGTTCAGAGCATTTTTGAGATCTCAGGAATTTGCAAGTTATTGTCAGAGCTTCCAGTGCAGCCTTCTTTGACAGGCAAAGGGTGAATAAGCAGATGGAAAAGCTTCAGTAACTTACTGATGTCTCCCTCCAGAACCAGGGACCTAAAAGGCCTATCTATAATGTGGCAAAATTAAGGAGAGGGACACCGATGAGACCGTGATTAAATGGCATCAGAAATCACCTATGCCGAGGTGAAGTTCAAGGATCCATCACCGGCTGCAGTGGTCAAAGGTAAGGACTGAATGCATTACTCAGGGCAATGTGAACTGGAAGGAGGGGAACTGATGAACAGGGAACAGAATGTTTTCCTTCTGTGGCTCTTTTCCCCACCTGGTCTTGACAAATTGGTGAGAATAAGGAGTCGCTGGCCACTAAACAAGCAGGAGACTGGAGGAGTTTTGAAGTAAGAGGGTCAAGGAAGGTCTACAAAAGAAGAAGTGAGAATCTGTAGATGGTTCATGTTGGAATGTGAATGACGGTGACTAATGGAAGCACAAACAGTGGGTTTCAAGTGAGCATTAAGGAACATATTTGATCTCCCTTAGTCCCCTGGTTGAAAACACCAATGGTGATGAATGGTAGAGGGTCCAGGATAGGCATTGTACAGTGATAGTGCTCAGCCCTCATACGATGCAGGTAGTAGCTGCCTCCTTACACATTACATTATCTTGAGTGACAGGAATGTCAGCAAATAAACCAAATTCCTGATTCCTGCTGCTCTCACCTCTGAGAGAGTGAGGTCTATGAGGCTACAGATTGCTGCTCAGGAAGACAACAGGAGTAGAGAAACAATGTATCTCCTTACAGCAGCACTGTCAGTTGCTCCCTGCAGCTTTGTAAGAGTTGGCACTGGCTGCAGAAACTTATAGCTCCAATGTCCTTGGTTAATTCAGAAATCGTTCTTTGGAGAAGAGAGACTCAAAAGTTAAAAGGAAGAACTGGCTTGAAAAAGACACCCTAAAACACACAGCAAAAGAATTATCTAAGACCTGGAGGAAGATTAGTGTCTGCAATGAATGTCTACTTCAGAAAAGTAATTAACACACCAAACAAACAAACTTTTATTTCTCTTAAAAGTCACAGTTGTGAAATGGTTTCTTTACTAGGCTTTGCACAAATTTAAGGCACATTATATTCAGTATGGATTTGGTAATCATTATGCCACAAGTAGGAGCACAGAGAGATATTCCATGTATGGCTCATTGCTTCCCTCCTCCACAACAGCAGGTCCAGAAGGGCAAAAGTATATGCACATAGATGAATGGATGAAGAAATCTATCTTATTAATTTTATGAAAATTAGTATTGCTGCTAAGGATATTAAATTGCCAATTTACAGCTTCAGCTCGGTTTTACAATCCCAGACAGAGCAGGCGTCAGCTCAAGGTTATTCCTTGCCTACTCTGAGGCACAAGTCGTGGATGTAAAGAACATATGTGGTCCAGGCTGATTTGAAAGCCCTCTGATTTCAATGCAACAAGATTAGCTGCTTCTGGGTACAGTTAGCATTTCCATTGTGGTGAGGTTCCCTCTTGTGTTTCACATGAACTGTTCCAAAGAGACCTGATCCAGCCATGTTTACATGAGCTGCTGATGCCAGCATGCTATAAATCTGGATGTGTGCTCAGGATCTGTCTTTGGGCACACCTGCCCTAGTGATTGCACATCAGTTGCAACTTAAATTTGGAAGACAGAGTCTGCTATCAAAGAACCACAGAATCAAAGACTGGTGGGGGCTGGACCACAAACAATTCAGTCCAGCCCCTCTGCTAAATAAAGCAGGTTTGCTTAGAGCAGGTTGCACAGCTAGGCTTCACTGTCCAGGAAGGTTTTGAACGTCTTCAGGGACGGAGACTCCCTGGGCAGCCTGGTCCTGTTGTTTACCACTGTCAAAGGTCAGAAGTTTTTTGTTACATTTAAGTGGAACCTCCAATGTTCTACTTTGTGTCTGTTTCCCTTGTCACTGCACACCACTGCACACCACTGAAAAAAACCCCATCCTCTTGACTTCTACCCTCTAGATATAGATAAGCATTGACAAGATCCTCTCTCAGACTTCTCCAGTCTAAACAGTACCAAGTCTCTCAGATCATTCTTGTCAGAGAGATGCTTTAGTCCCCTCCTCATCTTTGAGGCTACCCATTGGAATCTCTCCAGTAGTCCCCTGCCTCTCTTGAACTTGGGAGCCCAGAGCCGTGCACAATACTCCAGCTGTGCCTTCATCAGGGCAGACTAGAGGGGGAGGAGAACATCCCTCAGCATTCTGGCCACGATCTTCTTGACACACCACAGAATACCATTGGCCTTCTTGGCCATGAGGACACCTTGCCGGTAACCATACTATTGCACACAGCACTAATGTCTCAACCTTGTGATATGCTGATAGGACAAGAGTTATGGTTGAAAAGGATTGAAAGACTGAAGGAGCCTTGCTGCTGTGTTGTACTTCTAAGTGGTTTCTGTGTCCATGAAGAGTCCACATTGGCAATGGCCAAGCACACTTGGGTTTTCCCATTTGGTAATCTCTTCCTGGTGGGATCAAGAGCTACCAAAATTGACACTCATGGAAGATGGAGAGGAGAACACAACAGCTAAACAAACAACATATAATCTATAGCAGGAGATGGCAGAGACCAACAGGGTGGGTTGTACACCACAGTGTGGTTACAGTTCCTGCGTTTCTAACCAGGGTTTTCCAGGTAGAAACACTGATATCTGTGGTGCACCACGCTTGTTACATGTGCTTAGAGAAGATGTTAGATCTACATGCTGAACAACCAGGTCTGCTCAACAGGTCTGCTGCATTCTGATCACAATGGACACAATGCAAGCAGTAACCTACTGCGTGTGCACAAGTACTTCAGCCGCACTGCTGAGGTGTCTGCTTTCTGGCAGGTGCCACCAAGGTGTGAGTGTGGGGTGCACAGGGTTGGCTCAGACATGCAGCACACCACAAAACTGTTTAGAATGCTGTCCGAATTAGGTAGCTGGACAAGGTCCTTGTTTCCACTATGGACAAAAGTTCTGGCTAGAAAATCATGGTTTGGTGAGGGAAATCTGGGTCTTGTCTTTCTATGAATGTTTTATCTTCTGATAATGAAAAAATGATGCTTTTGGCCTGGCCATAAAGGCCTGCCCCCATGCTTTGGGAAGCAGTCAGAGGCTTCCCCAGGCAGCAGGTTTCTGGAAGCTTTGCTTACTAGACTTGGCTGACAGACACACAAGGGCTGCTGGCAGACTTGGGAGTTCCATACTGAACAATAAGAGAGGTCTTGCTCTTTCTAGGGCTTACCATTAATAACAGTCTCTCCTGAAACTTCTTTACTTCTGTCCTGCACTGACTTCTGCTCTTTCTTTACCTCACTGTTTGCACTGGCTCATGTACCTGCCACAACCTAGAACCTAATAAACTTCTACTTCCCTGTGACCCAATCTCCTGCCTGCTCCGTCTCTCCTCAGTGATGGCAGTAACTCTCTAGACAAAAGCCTGCCACTGGCAAGACTGAATCAGCATATCTCTGAACCCTGCCGAGGAAAGCAGAGACAGAAGGGATTTTTCTTTCATCTTCCTGCTTATAGAATAGGTTATAGGATATAACCTGCTTATAGGACAACACAGATAGATTCTGTGCTATCATAATTCTACTTACTTTTTTTTTTTTTTTCTTCCCGCCATGTCTCCCATTCTCAAGAACCAACCTTGTTCTACAGAGAAAATCCCAAAGTTTTCTGAGGAGAAGTCAGCATGAAATCTTCATATGAATGTCTGAAATATTACAGACAGAGCATTGTTGTATTTGGCACCTTTGGGCTCAATCTAGAATTACATGGTTTCACTCCAGAATTTGAGGCTGTGCTAGCTCACCAACTGTGCAGGGAACATTATCACTGAGCCTGAGCTTCTCCAGAAACCACAGAGATTCCCTGCTCTGTACCCATCTGCCCCTCTCCCAAACTGTTTCAAATGAGAACTGAAATGGCACTTTTCAGGAATGGCCCTCCCTTGAGTTCTCCGTCCTTGGTATGTGGGCTGACTGAAGCATCATAGACTGTGGTGATGTTTGGTGTGTTCTTTCACTTTTAGTGCCTCCCAAGACAAAGAAGTGTGAGCACCATCCTCAGAAATACCCATCCTGGCTCCCATGGCTGATCTCATTGCTGCTCCTCTTGGTGTGCATCGCCCTCGCTATTGCTCTCCTTGGTGAGTATGTGCAAGCTGGTTCTGGGAGAGAGGTCTGGGGGAAGCTCTGGGAGTAAATCAGATAAATCAGTGCCCAGAGTGCCATATCTTCTTACCAAGAGGGAGCTTTTACTCTGAAACGCTGTTGTCCAGAGAAAGGATGTAAGCACCAATATTTGGGCTCAGAAAACTTTAAGGTTGAACATTAGAAAGATACATTTGGAAGCAGAATATTTCCTGTCTGCTTTAACATTGGGGATTTAAGAGTACAGTCGTGACATGACACAAACTTCTCTCTTGTATGCCCAGACAAACCACATGTTTTGGACAACTGGTATGTGGAATTATGCTAGATGTGTCTGTTATATCCATCTTCTGTTGTAGAATAATGGGGAAAGTTGGGTGGAAAGGGGCTCTTGGAGGTCTCTAGTCAACCTACTTGAAGCGTGACTATCTTCAGCACTTCAGGGTTGTTTGGGCTTTCTGTAAGGTCTCAGGCTTTTCTGCCCCAATTTTGTATATAGAATCCTAGAATGCTAGGGGTTGGAAGAGACCTCCAAGCCACTGCCAAAGCAAGTACATGTCAGGCGTGCCACACGCGAACATGTCCAGGTGGGTTTTGAAAGTCTTTAGAGAAGGAGACTTCACAATCTCTCTGAGTAGCATGTTCCAGTTCTCCATCCCCTTCATAGTAAAGTTTTTCTTCATCTTGAAGTGAAATTTTCTGTGTTTCAATTTGTGCCTGTTGCCCCAGGTCCTATCAGAGGGTGCCACTGAAACGAGACAGGCCCCTTCTTCTTGACATCCACGCTTCAGATGTTTGTAAACATTAATAAACTTCTCTCTCAGTCTTCTCTTCTCCAAGCTAAACAGTCTCAGGTCTCTCAGCCTTTCCTTGTAAGAGGGAAGTCCTATTCCCTTAATCATCCTCATGACTCTCCACTGGACTCCTGCCAATATTTCCCTGCATCTGTTGAACTCAGAAGCCCAGAAGACAATACTCTAGACATGATCTCACTAGGGCAGAGTAGAGGGGTAGGAGAACCTCCCTCGACCTGCTGGCCACACTCATCTCAGTGCACCTCAGAATACCATTGACCTTCTTGGCCACAAGGGCACATTGCTGTCCTATGGATAACTTACTGTCCACCAGGACTCCAAGTTCCTTCTCTGTGGAGCTTACATATGTCTGCATGCATCCCCCAATCTTCACCTGTTTACCCTGGGCCTTTGCAGCGTTCCCAGAATGCATATCCCCACTTCGTATAGGCCTCTTTGAAACTGTGGAACAATTCTCTACCTTCATACCACACAAAAAAAACTTTATTACATTCAGCAAAGTCTGAAAAAAAATGCAACTAAGAACACAAGACAACCAAATTTGCACTGGAGTTCTCTGAGCTGATAGCATGCACTTTGTGATCTAGTGGAAAAGATTACTTTTCACAATGCTGGCATCTCCAGGATTAACTGCGTGGTGCAGACTTCTCACACCATTTAAGTTAATTGCAGTTTACTCAAATAATTCATTAAAAAATATTCTTGCACGCATAGTTTGTGGAGATTGTGATCACTGCTTCATTATAATTTTCTGTTAGCAATCATTTATAGCATATTTGCATGAATTGCCAATAAAAATCATAGATTCTGAGAGAGGTGCTCTGGATAAAGTGCTGCCCTTCCTTTTGTCATTAATCCCCAAGCCCCAGAAGTTTGTATTACTGAGTTCCCATATATGTCACAGGAATCTTAAATGCAAGCATTTAAGGAGGTCTAGAGTGGGCTGTTAGAATTTGACACTCTCTGGCCACATGCTTTAATCTTAATGGCAAATGCAGTTATGTGACGTAGGACTTTGATTTAGTGGAGGATACAGACACATATTTAAATGAAAACACAATGACAAATTGCACTTAGTAGAGGGTAGCAGTTGCAACAGAGAGTGGGATCACAACATGAATGTGGCTCTCATATCAGCCTCTGCAGTATACTTGACGTCAAGACACTCAGTGTCCCCAGAGATCAAGAAGGAATATGTGGCTCAAAGCCAGCTCAGGCTTACTGTTTTCTTCAGAGCTACTTTTGTCAGTCATTCAGTTTTTTGCAGAATTTTGAGCTAAGCCATGGATACACTTGCCCAATGCTGGTCTGGCTGACTCAGGAAGACACGGCCCTCTTTTTGATCTTTAGCGGAATGCATGGTTATACTGCTGATCAATTCACTCAGCTGGCACAACTGCTTCATTCATTCAACTGAACTAGAACACAGGCCTTTGACCCCTTTTGTGCTGAGATAAGGTCACCTTTCTTTGCAACAGGTGTGGTCAGTCACATACTGCCCTTGCTCATCTCTTCTGAGCCTACTTCCATTGAAAGTATTCACTACTTGGGTGCAGAAGCTGCTGTGATTCCTCCACCCTCCTCACTAGTAACAATATTTCTAAATTAAATAGTTGATAAAAATAGACATCTGTATTACTGAGCATGCCAATCAGCTTCTAATCAACATCCTTGAGTATTTGAGTTAGCACTTCAGGTAGTGAATGTGACCTGCTGACACCTGCCACTAGAATTGCATTATTCCACTTATAGCAGCTAGTAAGTCTTGGGCCTTCGCTTTCTACCTTGATTTCATCAGCTCTAGCTGTATGTCATTACCTTCACCAGGACAGTCTGTGGCTGATGAAGCAGGCCCATCTGGTGTGCTGCTCATCCAAACCACTGTGGATGTCCAGCTTAAGAAAAGAGAAACTGTGCCACTGAAGAGCTGCTTTTTATTTGTTGATTGTAGAGATCTCATCAGGCAGCTTGGCTTTAGGTATTTACGTGGTAAATGCCTGTGGTTGGGTGGAATCAATCCCGTCTTGTCTGGCATCTACTCAGTGTGCTGTCCTTCCTGTGATCCCTCTACTCTCTGATGTGGCAGACTATTTTTTTTCTGTCTAGGAGGACAGCCATACCACTTGTTTGGGCCAGTTTTCTCAGAGCTGTAGACCAGGAATCTACTAACCCCACCACACATTTAGCTCCACAGCACCAGAGGGGATCTGATGGCAGCTGCTTGGTGCTCTTGACAAACTACAGGCAGTCTATGACCACGAGGTGCTGTTTGGGTGGGTCACAGGCATGTCTAGCTTTGTTGTGCAGGTCATTCTGGCTAAATCTTGCCAGTCAGTGGGCACAGGAGTCCTTGCAGGTAGCTATGGGATGCTGGGAGCAGAAATGCTCATTCCTTTCACTGAGAGAATGGCAGTTACCCCTTGTGAAATGGAGAGGCAGCTGGAGAAGAGGCAATGCTGAGACAGTGCTTGGAGGGGAAATATGAGTGAAGCCCAGAGATGGTGTGCGAAGAGCCATGATGAAGGTGTAATTCTGCTGCCTTTCTTCTCCCTTTCCAGTTGTTTCCTTCTCCCATAGCCGCGATCAGCCCACAGCCTTGCAGCAGAAATTCAGGGAGTGGCAATGCAGCTCAACAGTGCCACAAAGCAAAGGTCAGTAGTGCTGGCAAGGGTGCAGGAGGTCTTTAGGATGCAAACAATGAATTCTGGGATCTGCTCTGACAGCAAATAACAGTGGTAGCAAACTCCTGAGAGGCAGACTCCAGAGGTGGGAAGGATTTCCTGCTAACAGCTCAGGGGAAGGAGAGGGCCATGTTAATGATGTCCTAGGGGTGTCTGTGAGCACCGACAAAACAAAAAGGATAACATCAGGTGGCAGAGAGGTTAGCTTTCCCTCTAGTCAGGGAAAGATGCAATAGGTCTTGTTCCCTTGGGCTAAAGGCTTGAAGGGAACTGTACAAAGGGAAGTCAGACTAAATCACCAAAAGACCTAAGATCATGTTAGAAGATCACAATTGATTTGTGTACTGAGAGCTCACTGGTCATACCCCAAAGCAATTGGAAGAAATATCTCTACTGGTTTTTTTTTTTTTCAAGCACTTCCTGTGAGGGAAAGTGTTTTAAGGGGAACATGAGCATCATCCTTGGAATCACTCTTATTAACATTTATCGGTGTGGTCTCTTCCTACACAGAGCAAGGCTGGAAGTGCTGCCCGAAGGCCTGGAAACGCTTTCAGAAAAACTGCTATTACCTGTCCACTGATAAGATGTCCTGGGTTGAGAGTGAGCAGAACTGTACTGGGATGGGCTCCCACCTGGTGGTGATCAACAGCAAAGCAGAGCAGGTATGTGCGGGGTTGAGAGAAGGACACAGCAGCCAGAGACACAGTGCCATGTCTTGGAGAGGACTCAGAGCCCCTCCTTCTGCTGCAAGGCAGAGCAGATGGGAGTAAGGGTGGTGGTGAACAAAGTTAAATCCAGTTGGCAGACAGTCACTACTGGTGTTCCCCAGGGCTCAGTACTGAGGCCAGTTCTCTTTATCAATTATCTGGATGAGGGGATTGAGTGCACCCTCAACAAGTTTGCAGATGACATTAAAGTGGGTGGGAGTAGGTAGAGAGTAGGTAGGCTCTGCAAAGGGATCTGAACAGGCTGGATCGATAAGCTGAGGTCGGCAGTATGACATTTTACAAAGTGCCAGGTCCTGCACTTTAGTCACAACAACCCCATGTAATGCTCCAGGCTTGGGACAGAGCGGCCAGAAAGTTGCCTGGCAGAAAAGGACCTGGGGGTGCTGGTCTGAGCATGAGCCAGCAGTGTGCTCAGGTGGCCAAGGCAGCCAACAGTATCCTGGCCTGTATCAGGAACAGTATGGCCAACAGGAGTAGGGAAGTGATAGTGCCTCTGTACTAAGCACTGATGAGGCCACTCACACCTGAGTACCACGTTCAGTTTTGAGCCCTCACTACAAGAAAGATGAGTTGCTACAGCAGGTCCAGAGTAGGGCAACGAAGCTGGCGAAGGGTCTAAGAGAACAAGTCTTATGAGGAGTCCCTGATTGTTTAGTCTGTAGAAGAGGAGGCTGAGGGGAGACCTCATTGATTTTTGCAACTACCTAAAACAGGTTGTGGTGAGGTGGAGGTCAGTCTCTTTTCCCTAGTAACAAGTGATGGACAAGAGAAAATGCCCTGAAGTTGTACCAGGGGAGGTTTAGATTGGATATTAGGAAAGATTTGAGTGGCCAGGCAGTGGAATAGGTTGCCCAGAGTCACCATCCCCAGAGGTCTTCAAGAACCATGTGGACATGGCACTTCAGGACATGGTTTAATGTCCATGGTGGTCTTAGGTCAACAGTTGGACTCGGTAATCTTAGAGGTCTTTTCTTACTGAAACAATTCTATGTTTTTATGACATCTTTTCTGTATCACTTCAGTACCAGCTTCCCTCTGCCACCAACCCCCACCCCATGAGGAACTCCTGCTGCCTCCCTCTGCTTAGTCCTACACCTCGTGAACATTCCACTGTCTTTGATTTCCAGAATTTCCTCTCTAAGGAAGCAAAAAAAATTATAAATAGCGAGAATTACTACATCGGTCTGAAAGCACAGGAAGTGGGACAGTGGCACTGGGTGGACCAGACTCCATTGAATGAGACAGCAGCGTGAGTACCCCTAAATGAAGAGTCCATGTTGTGGCCCCTGGTAGTGTGAGGAAGTACAGGAGATGGAAGGGTGTCTGGTGCATGAGAGTAATGAGGGCTCTCGTGATAGGTCAGTCATGGAGCAGGAGAGGGTTGTGCAGGACTCAAGGTTCACAATGCCCTGTCTTTGCATCAGTCATTAATTATCTACCTGTGATGTGGCCATCAATGCTATAGGCACAGAACAAGCTGTATCTTGCCAGCAGGAAGACTCCTTTAGTGATGTCCAACTTTGTCTGATCTCTGTAGTGTCCCTACCACGCACATATGTGCATGGGCACGCCAGTGCTGTGATGCTGTGAAAGAGACGGAGCGCATCTCTTCCTGTACCTTGCTGTGTCTTCTTATGGAGACAGAGAATGTACTGGAGGCAGAAACATGCCTTTGCTGAGTGTGCAACGCAAGGAGTGAGCAGTGGTGGGCAGCTCCCCCTGCCAGTACTGAGCAGGGCCCTGTTGTGTTTGCTGTAGGAAGAAGGCAGGTTTCCATGTGAGACTGGTGTCAGTGGGTTATCAGAACAGGAGGAAGGGTACTGCGTCTGTTCATAAATTAGCATCTGGAATTTTTCTCTCTCTCCTTCAAGCCTTGCATCCTGCTGTGGCCTTTTCCAGCAGCACTCCACAGGCTACACTGAAGACTAATGCCTGTCTCTATCTCAGGTTCTGGAGGGAAGGCGAACCCAGTAATACGAAGGATGAAAAGTGCGCTGTAATCCATAGGATTTCAAGTCTACCCAACAACTGGAATGATGTCGGATGCTGGAATCATCATCGAATTTGCGAAGCTGCAGCAGTAACTGTGTGATGGAGATACCATCACCCTGAGTAAAACTAAGATGAACAGTGTGCTGGGAAGAGTGCACAGCTGTGTTGAGTATAGCAGAGGGCCTGGAGCCTGCAGCTTCACTCTGCTGAGTGGAACGGTGCAAGTGGAAGTCATATTACCCTGTGTCTGGCATCACCAGTGCATGTAATTGCTCAGGGAACACATGAAGGCACATGGTAATCAAAACATGTCCTGGGCTCTTGGGTTTTCTTCTCTCTGAGCAGGTTCAGCAGTCACTGGTTGAAAAGATGTTGAGTTCTCCAGGAAGAAGACACCAGAATGGAAGAGAGATTTTCAGAGCTGAAATTTCCTTTGTGTTCTTGAGCAGAGATGTCTGCTTTTGGCTGAGTCCCACGGAGAATATCTGCTAGTTGCAGTGGTTTTGCTGAACAAATACTTTATTCTTAGACATGAGAAAATGCAGTGTTAGACCAATGAATAAGGCTCTGTGCTGTATACCTCTCTCTCTTTGCCTCTCGAAGCTGCAGGTGTTTTGTATAATCAAAGAACCAGTCAGCAACTGAGCTCCATGCATATGCTTGCTCACTGACCTGTCACCCTCACACCATGGAATGGGAAGGAGAATCACAAACAGGGAAGGAGAAAAAAAAAGGGGGGGGGGAAAAAAAAAACAAAAACAAAACTCTGTGGGTTGAGATAAGGAGAGTTCAACAGAACAACACCAAGAGAGAAGAAACAACAGGAATAATGATAATACTAATGTAGCGATACATAGAACAAGTTCTTACACAAAATAAAATCTCCTTGAGCTACACATCAGATTTCTCCATCCTCCCACATCATCCACCAGGTGCACCGAAGTCCTTAAGCAAAAGCAATCCCATGGATAATTTTGCTTTTGCCTGAATCAGGACTAGCCCAAACTGCCTTCCCTAATACATTCTTCATGTGCACTACAGAATTATAGAATGGTCTGAGTTGAAAAGGACCTCCAAAGGTCATCTAGTCCAACCCCTTCTGCAGCGAGCAGGGGCATTCTCAACTAGATCAGGTTGCCCAGAGCCCAGTCAAGCCTCACCTCAAATATCTCCAGGGAAGGGGCCCCAACCACCTCCCTGGACAACCTGTTCCAGTGTTCCACCACCCTTATAGTAAAGAACCTGTTTCTAACATCCATCGCCAACATCCATGAGCCAGTTGAGAGGTAAAGCACTGGCCACTTTTTCCTCTCAGTATTATCTAAAGCCAGCTTCACCTCTGCAGACTGGTTTCATACATCTTTGTCACGGGTTTAGTTGAATCTGATGATGATATTCAATACTGTGCTGCTCTCATGCTGTCTTCAAAATGAAAGTGCTGTCTGGAGTATCACAGGGCTTGAAGTTCAGACTGTAACATGAAAGGCCTCCTGTTTTGGTTGCTGCTTTCAATTTCCAGGTTTGGGGTCTGAGTCTTTTCCACTGGGCTGGCTGCAGGTCAGGGGTGGGGGTGTTGCTGGCTTCTGCTGCTGCTTCTGCCTTTTGCTGCACATTTCTGTTAATAGGCTAAGGTAACTGTGGATTGCATCATCTCATTAAACTCCTTATCTTGACCCACAGGGGTTTTTTTGTGTTACTGTCCCTCCCATCTGTGTGGGAGTAGAGTGACCTATGAGAGTGGGCTGTTATCCCAGGATGCCAACCAATTCCAATGCAGCTCCAACTCCTCCACATGCCAATATCTCTCTTACAGTTGGAGCATAGTTGATCACAAGTCTTCTGTATCCCTGTTTTTGAATTAGTGGGACAAAATAGCCTATGCTCTGCCTCCTTTTGATCAGACCTTGGAAAACTATGTAGGAAGCAAAAGAAACCCAGCGATGGTCCACCTTGGTGATCTGACTGCATCCTGTCACCTAACAGAATGGCTCCCCACAGTCCTTTAGAGTTCTTCTTGCACAGGAGTCCTGGAGTGAGACTTTCTTCCTGAAAAATGCAGAAGCTGAGGTCTCACAGACCCAGGTCCTGCTTGGCCTTGTGCATTGTCATTTCAAGAATGATGCAAGTGGATGTCCTTGCAAGTGAATGTCTCTTCATCTGTAAGCTAGTGGCACAGCTCCTGCCACACCCATCCTAGGGTCCTGGACTCAAGTCTGCCCAGAGAGGACATCTTTAAAAATGTTCCCATTGTCTTTTGGTGTGCAGGACTCCCCTTTATCCTTGACTCTGTGACAGTTCTTAGCACACACAAATAACGAGGAGCAGATTCACTTTCTTCCCTCCACCAGAAAAGAGCCAAACCAGTAGAGGGGAAGTTAAGCCTGCAGTAGAAAAGCTAGCTGAAGATGCCCAGCCCTTGAAGGACAGAGCTGACCGGCAGAAAAGAAGATGTGCTCTTGCAGCCTACACTTCCTGCAGCAGCAGTGCGGGAAGGAGGTTGCGAAAGTAATCATGTGAATGCATATGTACGTGGAATTAGTGCTTTCAGGAAGTAGTTACTTCAAGACATTTAGACATTTGTAGGTTTTTATTCATATTTTGTACCTGATATTGTCCTTTGTTGGACTGCTGATACTAATCCTGAATAGACAGATCATGTTTCATCAGTGAATCACACCATAAACAAACCAGTAAACTGCGTGGATCAATCCTGATTAGATCTAAACCACGGGGACTGAGCATGCTTTCCCTCTGACACTTTTGGGTAGATTCAGACTGGATGTGAGGAGGAAGTTCTTCACCACGAGAGTGGTGAAAGCCTGGGACAGGTTGCCCAGGGAGGTGGTTGAGGTCCTATCCCTGGAGGTGTTTAAGGCCAGGCTGGATGAGGCTCTGGCCAGCCTGATCTAGGGTAGGGTGTCCCTACCCAAGGCAGGGGGGTTGGAACTGGATGATCTTTGCAGTCCCTTCCAGCTCTGACTGATTCTATGATTCTATATGCTGGTGCTACTGTGTTAGCAATTCCATTTCTTACTCAGTGCAGTGGTGCATGCCTCTTCACAGGCAGAAACTAGATGATGGAACATGGGAGAGCAAAGGCTGCATACCCACCCTAGTCCATTCAGAGTACAATGAGATCCACTAGAGATTTTTTATCCTTAGGGATACATTATCCTGCAGGTTTTGAATCATCTTGAGCAATGCTGGAACCATCACATATGACTGTGCCTTTTGTAATCATGACCAAGTAAAACTGATCATGGAAGAATCTGGGATTCTTCCACGATCTAGTGATGCCCTCTGACCTCCAGCTCCGTAATGACAGGTCATGTGCAACTCTTCACTCCAAGTTCCATCCTCTGTTCCTGAATAATTAGTGGAAACGAGCACTCACAAGTTCTTTTTTGTGCTCTGTGTTACTGGGCTCAGGCTTTGCACAGGGACTTGCCTGTACTTAGGCACAGACAGGCTTTCCTGCCATTTTTCGACTCCCTTTTGCAGGATGTCGTGAGTAGATTTGGTCATTTTCCAGCAAATGTGAACAGTGTAAGCATTTTCACACACACAGTCAACAGAAAAGGTTGGAAAAGATATCTGAGATCAAGTCCAACTGTCAACCCAACACCACCATGTCCCAAAGTGCTGTCTACAGTTTCTTTAATACTTCCAATGATGGTCACTCCACCACTTCCAGGGATGGTGACTCCACCCTGAGCAGCCTGTTCCAGTGAGAACAAACACCAGAGAGTTAAGAGCAGTAGTATGCCCTGTGAAGCTGCATGAATATGTGCAAGAGGAGATGGTCTGACCTGGAACAATGCCACTCCTTCTCTGATTTCCTTTCCCTCTATGATTTTCTGTGTTGCAACAAACATCTTGTGAAATGTTCTGGCAGAGAAATCATAAAAATTTCCCCATCTCCATGTGGGGAATTTCCTCATCTCCACGTGGGGAACACCCAAGACACCACTTTTTCTGCATATCGGATTAGAGACTGTAGAGGCTCCTCACTAGCGTGGGAATTGCCCCAGTGCAGTCTTCTGTGCAGGAGGAAGTCTGCATTTGTGGCCACAGTGGTAATGTGGATTCTTGGAGCAGAATGATACCGTAGTGGAGATAATGAATTGCCAAGGGACAGTCAGTCTTGGACCTGCAGGTAACCACAAAACCTTTATTTCTGTCCTCTTGTAAAAGAAGGAGGAGGTGGGGAAAATATCAGGGTTGGGATAGGTAATTGCTGCGGGCAATCAGGTGAGCGGAAGAGAACTACACATCAATATGATGCAGGTTCAACTCCAACTTTAATCAGAAGGCACCTCTCTTATATATTGGTTAAAGTTCCGTACATGCGAACACGCGCCGAGCATCCATTTTCAGATTGGCTATTCTATCCTGTCCATGCGCCCTAGGCTGAGTGTTAATTGGTTGGCACTAGACTACATGATTATATACTTTTCCTGATTAACAGTGTTCTGCACCTGCACTTCTTACAGTGTTACCAGTTTCAACTAGTTTAGAAACCACAGAATGCCCGAAATTAAACCCATGACTTTTGCTCACATTTCCCGATACTCATTTAGTATAGCTAAAGCTCCGACAGGTAATGGTCATCATACATTGGCTGGCCTCATACCAGACTTAGGACAAGAGCAAAGCAGCAGATGAGGGAACTAGGGAGTGCCTGGGCTAGGAGAATGACCTGTTTCCCAGAGTCAGGGTGAATAGGAGTCCAGGCAGACTGTGGTGCTCTATCCCCTTCAGTGTATTTTCTGTAAATGATGGGGCTCAGGGTGCTATCCTATTGTCATCATTTGCACCAACCTGAGCACAAGTCACTGCTCCTGCCTCTGATGTCTCAAAGGAGAACCAAGCAAAGGCTCTTCCAAGAGCTTCAAAATGCCCATTCTCTGTGTGGAAACAATCTTATATGTGTCTGTCTCTGCAAACCTTGAGCTGGATTGTTCCTTTGACTGACCATACACTCTCACATAAAAAGGCTTGGGGGATTAGAGCCAAATTAAAAGGTAGCTGAAAGAAAAATGCTCTAAAGAGAAATAAATAGTGAGGTCTGGAAAGACAAAGGCAGCAGTCAACAAGGAAGATGTGTTGAGGAGAGAGGAGGTGTGACAGGATGAAGAAAGGATGAGCACGGTTTAGGAAGAGTACAGGAAGGGCTTGTGATAAAAAGTGAAATAAAAGAGCAGCTCCCGGGCAGACCCCATGTTGTCCTGCTGCATGGTATGAGCCCCTTCTAACCATGAGTAGCAGCACCTGGTTACAGCAGGACCTGGTTACAGCACCTGTGGGGCTCCCCAGTTCTTGGAGAAAGGGTACCAGCAGGTTGCAGAGGTACAGAGCCACCTGGGTTTTCATGCCCTGAGCTTTGGGTTCGGGCATTCCTGCTCTTGCCTTGTGCTTTTCAGGCCCAACAGAAGAGAGGAACTGCTCCTGGCTGAACCCCTGGGTCTTCCTTGGTTTTGTCCTTGCCATCAAAACTGCATTTGTAACCATCTGCCTTGGTGAGTGTGGTGGGTTGGGAACTTCAGCCCCCAATAAATTTACCAGATCAGCTGAGAGAGCTTGGGAGCAAGATGAAGCTGTATTTCACAGCAAAGCTAAATTTACAAGCATATATACAAAATACATTTACCTGTATTTACAATTATATACAATTTAGAAATTATACAGAAATCCAGTCCTCCCACCCCCTCTCCAGACAAACAAGGCCCAAAAGGGGCTAATGCCACCCTCTCTCTCCAGATAGAAACCAACCAGCAAGGCTTACATGTTATCTGGAAAATGTTAGGGGAGGGGTTAGAGAGGAGCAAACAGATCCAGTGCCCAAGAGCCAAGAAGAAATAAATGCTTATATGTTGGCTTTTTATATCTCCTAGCAAACCAATGAATGATATGGACTTTATAATTGCTATTCCTTTACATCCAATGATCTAATTTACTTAGATTCTGCACTGAACATTCAGGAAAGTACCAATCTCTCTTATTGGAATCCAATAGGCCTTAAAACTACCATAGTGGTTTGCAGGGTCTTTTAATTCCCCTGTGATGAAGGCAGCAGTTTTCTACTATCCTAGTCTCTCTGCCAGCAGGCAAACGTCCTTCATTCAAACAGCCATTTCCAGTGCCTTTCTCCTGCCTTTCTTAGCAAGCAAGGTTTCATCCACAGCCAAGGTTCATTCCCTAGCAGAGCCTTCCCATTTGTCCTCTCACTTTCTCACGTGGCTGAATAAACTAGTCCTGGATGACACCAGTCGATTTTCGCCCCCCCATCATGAGCTGAGATATCTCTTTAGTGTTAGAAGGCATCTGAGTCGGTTCCAGAAGGTCTGGCTCTTGGATGTTGGTTCTCCTAACCTGGACTCTCAGAACTCCATGTAATTCTGTTGCAGCCAAGGAGCCACTTTGATATCCTTGGAAATACTGGTAGCAGGCAACCCAGGCTGTGGGCAGAATTCATTAAAATGCTTCTGACACATTGCACCCACACCGCTTCAGACACACACATTGCGTCCACACCGCTTCAGACACACACATTGTGTCCACACCACTTCAGACACACATTGCACCCACACCACTTCAGACACACACACTGCACCCACACTGCTTCAGACACACATGTTGCATCCACACCGCTTCGGACACACGTGCTGCACCCACACCGCTTCAGACACACACGCTGCACCCACACTGCTTCAGACGCACACATTGCACCCACACCACTTCAGACACACACATTGCACCCACACCACTTCGGACACACACGATGCACCCACACCGCTTCAGACACACACTCTGCACCCACACCGCTTCTGACACATATGTTGCACTCACACCGCTTCAGACACACACATTGCACCCACACCACTTCAGACACACACGCTGCACCCACACCCCTTCTGACACACACGCTGCACCCACACCGCTTCAGACAAACACATTGCATCCACACCGCT
>VWYK01052668.1:48151-66633 GCA_013399775.1 Semnornis frantzii | reverse complement strand
TTTTTTTCTCTTTCTCTTTTTTTATCTTTCTCCTTGTATTTAATTTAATTACATTTCCCCCCCAGGTCTCTGTAACACTCTGTGTTGCAGATCTCAGGCTGGATAGATGAAGTGGCATGTACTCTATCTGACATGTCAGATTGCTGCTGCTGCCTGCAATACTAGGGAGCAAATGTCATTTGTGTTATTTGAACATATGCAACAAATTTCAAGCTAGAAGTTAGCTCCTGGGCATCTGTTTTTTTGGTCGTTGTTTTTTTTCCTCTCTCTTTTTTTTTTTTCCCCTCCTCTTTAGTTTTTTTTATTCATCCTAGTAATGCCAAAAGGGCCTTAGAGCCAATATAAATGTATGTGACATCAGTTCTCTAGTTCCTCACCCACAATACTTGCAAGAGGGAATCAGGAGAAATGAGAATTTTTCCCTCTAGGATGATTTTTCAGACTCTGCAGCCCTGAAGAGCTCAGAAGCTTGGAGCACTCCATGTTTTTGCAGTTCTGTTTGAAGCAGTTAAAAACTGAAAATCTTACCCTTTGTACTAAGGTATGTGGGGCCATGCAGTGAGGAGTAGGTTTGGGGGTGTTAATCTGCAATGACCCTCTTCCCTGGAGGCAGCACTAGAGTGCAACAAAACTTGAGCTAATGCCAATTTAAAGTGTTGACAAAACCATAATCTGATAATTAATGATAGAATCATAGAACTGCTGAGGCTGGAAGAGACCTCTGAGAGCATCGAGTCCAACCACTTGCCTAGAACTCACAATCCCACCACTGCTGCTAAGCCACTACTAACATCCCTCAGCATCATATTTATGTGTTTCTTTAATCTCCCTAAAGATGCTGACTCCACCACCTCCTTGGGCAGCCTGTTCCAATGCTTGATAACCCTCTGTGAAGAAAACGTTCCCGATATTCAACCTGAAGCTCGTCTGGCACAACTTGAGGCTGTTTCCTCTTGTCCTGTCACTTGGTGCACGTGTGAAGAGGCCAGCTCCCACCCGCCTCCAACCTCCTTGAAGACCCCTGAGTAAGTACATGGATTGGTCATTTCTCTTGACCTAACTCTTTTTGTTCCCTTCTTGCAAAAGCTTCTATTTTATTTTAATCTCACAGGGTTCTTCTAACAAACGTCTCTGTGCGTCGTATTGCACAATCTTGCCATGCCTTTAAATTGCTGTCATAAGTTATTTCCTTCTCAGAGCCTGTTGTTATATATGAACTGCCATTAATCAAGGCAATGGGTTATCCTTTCGAATTCCAAACTGATTTAAAAAACCTTTCTCCTGCGTTTGAGAAAGGATATTGCATAAAATATTGGTACACTATAAAAGGAGACAGTGCAGCAATACTTCTGCTTCTGACTGTGATGTCCTGATAACATTGTTATGATGGTCTGGAGAAGTTCAAAACATGAAACTCCCATGAATATAGGCTGAAAGAGTTGGGGCTGTTCCGCCTGGAGAAAAAAAGGCTCCAGGGAGACCTTATGTTTACATTTGAATGTCTGAGGGGGACCTGTAGGAGGGACTGTTTTGAAAAGTTTGTAGATATTGGCTGAGGGGCAATGGTTTGAAACTAGAGCAGGGCAGAGTTAGGTTGGACATCAGGAAGAAGTTTTTTACAATGAAGGCAATGAAATACTGGAGCAGGATGCCCAGGGATGGGGTTGAGGCCCCATCCTGGAGACATGAGGGATCAGCCTTCATGTGGCCCTGGGCAGCCTGATCTAGTTGGAGGTGTCACTGCTCACTGCTTGGACACCTCAAGATCACCTTTGAGATCCCTTCCAACCTGATGTAGTCTGCGGATAGAGAAGTGAAAAGTGATTCCATACAGGGAGGGAGCAAACCCCAAATAATCTCTTAGTGACTTTTCCTAAAAATATTAAAATGGACAGGAAAGGATGTGTTGAAATAACAAAACCTGGCAGACATTGATGCTACAGAGTATAGCATTCTTGTAGTACTGTGAAAACTTGCCAAAAAAATAAAAAAATCTCCCCAGTCAATCCACACCAAAGATGATTTAAAGTAAGTCAAAACAGTGTTTATGTAGTTTCATAAATACTTTGGAGGCTGCTTCACTCTAAATGACTATTGTCTCTGGAGAGACTCAGTCACCTAGAGATACTTAGGAATGCCTTCTCTCTTCCAAGAGCAAACTGAATTACATTTATTGCAGCTGGCTGACCAGTTCCTCTGAAATTTCCTCCAAGTCTGTGGAAGACCTTTGAGATATTCTTCCAATTTTGCTGCTTGGAGGATGGAGGCTTCGTTTTTTCTCCATTTATTACCAATATCCTCCTCTTCAGGTTCTTGTCGCCCAAAAACTGCAAAGCCACAGAGATTATTTATTTAAATATTAAAGCTAATCCTACTCAAAGTGGAATTAACTGCTGTGAAAGCCCCTGATTAGCAGCCTGGTGTCTGTGCAAGGACAGGAAAATCTCTGATAATTAAAAAAGCCTAAATCTTTATTTCCATAAGTCTACCTCTCTTAGCCTAAAGTAATAGAATTTCTCATTCTCTTTTAGTATGTTGAACTATCCTTCAAGGCTTCGCCTTTTTGAATTCTCTCTCCCTCTTCCACCCCTCCTTAAAATAATTTTTTAAAAGAAATTAGAAATCCATCTTTAGCAGATATAAGAATGGCATTGCACAGAATTTGAACCAGACCTTCCAGCCCAGGAACTCTTACCTCCTCAGCCCCCACCATGAACTGCCTGCCTGTGCTCCTACTACCCTTGGCTTTCTGCCGAAAGTCAGAGTAGATGTTTAGTATCTTTTTAATATTTCATGTGTCGTACATCTGGTGGACTATGTTCTAGTGTCACAGGAAATGGACTTCGTGATCTGAAGGTAGGTGACTGATTCTCACTACACGCGGGTATTATGAGCCAGCCCGATAATATACTGAAGGGTTGTTCCTTAATAAAATGCCCTGGCTCTCTTCTTTTACAGGGTACACTAAGACCACTCCACTAAATGCTACAACCCACATTTGGATTATTTTTCTTACAATCATTATTTTATATTTATCATCTCTAAAATGCATTTTTAGCCCACAGTGTTCACTAGCTAGAGGATCTGTGTCCCTTTAGACCTATTTCATTCTTCCCTGCCATTTGCCGTATTTCAATAACCAGTCTCTCCATCCTACTACTTATTCTTCCAGAGGTTGTTACACTATGCTAAAGTTTTGCTGATGAACTATAGCATCAATTTTCTTGCCTGTTAATTAATAGTGAGTATTTTATTTTACAGTCAGTTCAGGATGAAATAGGATTTCCGCTTTCTATGAGATACGTCAAGGATATATGGATTTTAGAAACTAGAGACAGGCATGCATGCACTCTGCATAAAAAATATATTCCCAGGAACCAATTTCCTGGTGGCAAATTATTGGCTGAATATATCAGTACAGATGGCTGTCTAAAATGCAATAATGCTAGGCATGTGTCACCATGATGTGGGAACTCATTCAGAAATGGAATGCTGCAGCATTGGAATAAATAGATATGTAGCTGAAATTACAGATTGTGGAATACAGGATGGGCACAGGCTGCTGCTGCTGCTGGGTTCTGGGGCTGTAACTTTCATTCCGAAGAAGAACAGCACTCCACGGGCATTTTGTCATGTCCTTGGTGCAATTTCAGCTCTTAATTACCTATTACAGAATGGAGAGTGGGGGAAAAAAAACCCCAAAAGGTCAGTTTGGCATAGCCAGGAGCTAACGCTTGAGGTCCATCATCATCATTACAAGCAATAAGGAACCAAGCCAGATGGCTTCATCTGCCTGTGGTGAGAAGCTAAACTCACACTGGGGTGTAGCATAATGCCTGGCTGGGTGCTGGCAGCCAGCAGCACATGTCCAGCCATCGCTGGCCAGGACAGGCAGGGAAGAAATGTTCTCCCTTGGGATGGAGGCACTCATCCAGTACGAGGCAGGAGGAGCTCCAGGACATGTTTTCTGTTATGGGAGCAGAGAATTGTTTCAATTGAAAAAGACCTTTCAGATCATCCAGTCCAACCATTCTCTAACTCTACTAAGGCTGGTGCTAAACCATGTCCCTCAGCATCACATCTCTGCCTCTTTCAAACACCCTCCAGGGATGGGGATTCAACCCCCTCCCTGGGGAGGAGTAGAAGTCTTGAAACAAATTTGATCTGAATATCCTAAATACTGAGATGAAGGGAAAGTAAGGTGATAGGTGGTTATAAAAGATTAAAAATTACTAAAAGATCCTGGAAATTACTGAAATGAGGCATACAGGTGCACATGCAAAAGAACTAAGGAAAGCTATCGGGTGGTGAGAAGCCATTCAGAGATTTTACCTACTTCATGAACTTGGTATGCAGCAGGAGCACTTTTATGTGCAATATTACTTTTTGTGTGAGTGAATTCAAAATTCAAACTAGACAAATGGGTCTTTCCTTTCTTAGACTGAGAGATTTTGGTTTAAAAGTGTAATCCTTGCAAAGGCTAGAAGTGAAAACAGAGAATCACTGAAGTGCTTTAAAAGGAAGAGGGAAACCAATTCTTTCCTCAATCTCCATATGTTTGTATTTTGAACACTGTTTTAATTCTGTGTTGGTAGTCAAAGAGATCCAGTTTTCACTTTGCAGTTTTGCTCCTTAAGGCACTGCTTTAGGCACCTATAAATGCTATGAACCCCATAAGCACAGAAATAACTCATAGTTCTGAAGGTCACTAGTGAAGCAACTGCTTGAAATCTTGAAAGGTCTACTTTCAGGGCCACATGACAAACTTCGAGTTTACAAGAAGCCCTCTTAATTTCAGTAAAAATGAATAATGAGGCACTTAGAGCTTTTAGACTTTATGGCACTTCATGCTCTTCAGTGACACACACAATTGGTCATGATTTGCTATAAGAAATGTAATGATTTTACTTAATTCTCTTCTATTGAATTTTTGTACTCTTCCTGTGCTACAATGCAATTAAATGGGGAAGAGAGATCAGACCTTTACAACTGTGCCATTCTACAACTTGCATAGAATTTCTTAACTCTGCCACCCTTTTAGGATGTACAAAAGTCTGCTTGTGTAAAAATGGGCAGCAACAGTAATTATTTTTCTAATTATTTTTATGGTTTGTCCTAGAGGCAGAAAGCAAAGGAAGCAAGGAAGGGAGATGTTGTGTGTGTAGCCTTCATGCTGTGTACATTGCTGTCATGATGGCAGAGCATGGTAAAGGACCTATCCTTATGCCAAGTTGCTTGTAAGCAAAACGTCTCTGAGATACTAAGATCAGACTGTCTCTACACCAGACAAGTCAGATACATTATTTGTAGGCCTCTCAATAGATGCTGAAAACACAGACATTTGACATCCAATTCCACTTCCAGTGACAGATTCCCAGAATTTGTGGGCATCTAAAGTGTTGCATTGGGGGCAGAATTTTGCCATCCAGCTTTGCCTAGAATAAAATTTGGTTTTGAATTAATAGAATTTTTTTTTTGAATGGTCACAAAAGGATTGCAGTTCACTAAAGATATTTTCATTCGTTTATTTATTTTAACATTTAATCAAGCAAAGAGTCCTGCCAGAAGCTGAAACTTCTCTTATCTCCTCCCCTTCCCCAAGACCTGTGAAGGTTTGTTCTTGGAATGCAAAAGCATAGGATGAAAATCTGAGAACTGATGATATATTTGAGGAGTAGCAATTATAATTGCTTTTCTCACTCTCTCATCTTGCATGGGCATACTTGTACATGCATCTGCTAAATGTGGCACATCTACCTCACCCAGATTAGAAAGCAGGCTGACCTTCACAGCCATGTGACCTTACCTTCTGACTAAGGAGAAATGCATTTTCCTTAGCACCCTTCCAAAAGTCTTCTATTAGCTTGGTAAAGACAATTCCTGCTTTCATATAGAAGACTTCATGAGGAAGGAAGGGAGATGAATCAGCTCAGGAAATCTCCAGTTGTCCTTTCATTTTAAATATAAGAGTTGCTCTGTCCTACAGATTTTAGTCTCACTTTTTCAAATTAACGGTACTTGGGAGTATTGCACAATAGAAGATACAATATTGCTGTCATTTCCTATGCCATCAAAAAGGTTTTATTTTCTAATTCAGTTTTTAACTCTACAAGTGGGATACACATTGAGTTGAGAAAAGCTTTAACAAATTGGAAATTGGTTAAACCCCATTTGCTACTATTGCTATGCTACTACTCCTAAAGCACCCCCAGTACTTCTCATCTGCATATGTTCCTGATTTATAAGAGCTTCCCCCAGAATGTTTTCTTAGTTGGCTTTGTAGCTGGATTCAATCAAATAATGCCTTTATCAATGATCTGGATGAGGGAATTAAGTGCACCCTCAGCAAGTTTGCAGGTGACACTAAATGATCAGAAGTGTTGATCTGCTTGAGAGAGGGAGGTGGAGGAGGATGTCCCTGGAGGTGTTCAAGAAACATGCAGACATGGCAATTTGGGATGTGGTTTAATAACCACGGTGGCATTTGGTCAGTGGTTGGGCTTGATCTTAGTGGTCTTTTCCAACCAAAATGACTCTGAGTCATCTTAGAGGTCTTTTCCAACCAAAATGACTGTGAGTGGTGTTCAAATCTCTTTTATGAGACAGACATTTTAAAGGCTGTTTTCAGAACCCTGAAAAGCCTCTCAAAAAGGGGCAGGGCTTTCAAAGAGAGCTCACACTGCAAGCAGCGGCTGAACTGAGAAGCTGCTAAAAATAAACAAATGGAGAAAAGAAGAAGAAATCTGTGCTCATGGATGTGTTTCTTCCCCTTGGCACACACATGCCCACACACAGGCACAAACTGCAGGCTGCATCCTCACCTGCCATAAAGTTACACCATTTTCAGAGCCACTGGCTCTGTGCTGGTGCAGTTATGATGGCAGTTTGAAAAAGCTCAATAACACCTTCTTTATATAACAGCGTCATGAAGGGAGGAAGGAATTTAAAGTTACTGCACCTGGTCCAAAGCAGACTTCTGCTGCTGCTTTAATGCCAGAATCAAAAGATTTTTCACCCAGACGTAACCTCCTATTTCCTTTAGAAGTGTCTCTTTCAAATTAGGAAGTGTGGGATTCCACCTGGGTGTGTTCCTGTGCTACCTGCTCTAGGTGACTCTGCTTTAGCAGGGGGATTGGACTAAGACATCTCCAGATGTCTACCATTCTGTGATTCTGTGATTCCACTGAAAGATGAATTTGTAGGAAGAAGGAAATAAATTTCCTGCATTATTCTGAGCCTGGCTGAGCTATTTCATAGATTATTTTAATCTATAGAGTTATTATAGATTTATTTTAAAAGCAAACTGTATTTCCCTCCTTACACTAAAGTGCTCTAGTCTTTCTTCTTGACTTTCACAGGCATTTTGCCCAACTACAGGATAGGGCTCTGAGGTATTTAGCGTAGAATGAAGGTTAATTAAATTGTTGCATGTTGACATACTGTAGACTCTAGTTCAAAACCCTTCTGAAATGTTTACTGTTTTACTGATCTGATTTTCTTGTGGGTTTCTAACAGCTTTAGAAGCTCATGGCTGCACTGAGTGACTGGCGACTATATCTGTGTTGCTTGTGGGGTGTTCTGAGACAGAATCAGAGAGTTATTTTAATTGTGAAAGACCTTTAAGATCATCCAGTCCAACCATTCTCTTACACTACCAAGGCTGGTGCTAAACCATGTCCCTCAGCACCCCATCTCTGCCTCTTTGAAACACCTCCAAGGATGGGGCTTCAACCACCTCCCTGGGCAGCCTGTGCCAGTCTTTGAGAGCCCTTTCTTTGAAAAGTTTCTTCTAACATCTGACCTAAACCTCCCCTGGTGCAACTCGAGGCCACCTCCTTTTTTTCTATCACTTTTTACTAGGCAGATGAGACCAACCCGCACTGGCTCCAACCTTGTTTCAGGGAGTTGTAGAGAGCAAGGAGGTCTCTCCTCAGCCTCCTTTTCTCCAGACTGAACAACCCCAGTTCCCCATCCCTCCTCACCAGGCCCTTGAGCATCTTCACTGCCCTTCTCTGGACCTTCTCCAGTACCTCAATGTTGTCCTTGTAGTGAGGAGCCTCTTCCCTACTGTACTTCTGGTAGCATACTGCAGGTAGGGATCTATCACACACATTGTTATTTCTGACAAATTATTGCAGCCCTTCAGTCTCTTGAGTTCTCATAAAATTGATTAACTGACACATTTTAGGACAAAGAGAGGAGTCCTTTTCTTGTGTGTTATTGGTGCCTCCAGAGCTCTTGACCCAAAAACCAAAGGAGTGAACAGATTGTGGCAAAAATAATTTCCTTATCCAAAAACTTGTAAGCTGGCAATAATCATAGAAGATTTGCACTCTTTTAATAGGAATTACTTCCCATAATCTGGCCACAAGGTTTTATTTCCACAGGTGAGGGCAGTGAGCACCTATCACGTCTCTCAGTAGTTCTGTAGCACCTATTTCTGCAAAAATCCTACTGCCACACCAGGGACCAGGCCAATAACTTGTCTCTGCTGACATTCATAGGTGTTCCAACAGAAGGTAAAATTACTCTGCAGTGCCTTTTTTGACACAACTTTGCAAACCTTTCATCCTCAGGGACTTTTTTTTTTTTTTTTCCCTGATCTTATTTTATGCCCTAAAGTTCAGGGATTGACATTTGTCATTTCAGAGGAACAGGTGTAAGTGGAACAAACCCTTTCAGTCCATGCTGCAGTCGAGCCTTTCCCTGAGAATGGTTTTGATGTCAGTACTGTGCTTGGTTTGGTTTTCCAGCGCAGTAGGAAAATCTTTCTCAGATTTGTACTGTGTCCCTCTCTGTAACTCTCACCACAAGAAGGACATAGAGTAGGAGGCCACAAAGATGATGAGAGGGCAGGAGCACCTCTGCTATGAAGACAGGCTGAGAGTTGACGTTGTTTAACCTGGAGAAGAGAAGGCTGCAGGGAGAGCTTAGAGCAGCCTCCCAGGATTTGAAGGAGAGAGATTTTTGACAAAGGCATGGAGTGACAGTACTGGAAGAAGCTGGGTTTAAATTAAACATTAGGAGGAAATTCTTGACCATGTGGGTGGTGAGGCACTGGAACAGTTTGCCCAGAGAAGTTGTGGAGACTCCGAGCCTGGATATGTTTAAAGCCAGGTTGGATAAGGCCTTGAGCAAGCTGGGCTAGTAGGAGATGTCCTTGCCTATGGCAGGGGTGTTGGCACTAAATGGTCTTTTGGAAGGGACCCAGACCTCCCCAGACCAGCTATGAATTTGATTTACATTATTTTGCCCTTTATTCTTTACATTTTCAAAGACAGCATGACACAGCTGGGTCAGGTCAGACTGATTGGTCCCCATTTTCATTTAGGCTCTGATCTAGCCAGCTCATTTGGCCTCAGCACTTCTTGGATTGTGTTTTAGAGATGATCTCTTGTCTGCAGAAGCTCAGAGGCTGGGTACACATGCCACGAGAATCCACTTCAGTGAAATGCAGCAAGGCTTGCTGCTCTTAAGGACCACTGGAGGAGGAAAAGGACACCTTATAACTGTCCTATAATAGGTGTATGGTTCTGTGTTCAGGGCTAGAAAACGGAATAGCATAGTTTAATCTGTTGTCAGTTCCTAGGCTTTCAAACACATACCTCTCATAGAATCATAGAACCATTCAGGTTGGAAAAGACATTTAATTTGTGTTAGACATACCATGTCATTACAGCCAGGGGGATGTGCTTGATTCACCAGCAGCTCATCTCTGTAACTCTAGAGAAGAGGAGGTTTCTATGAAATTCTGCGGACATTGCATTAACTGTCATGGGCCAGAAATCAGTGGAAGAGTTGCTGTGGCCCAGAATGCCAGACAAGAGAAAAATAAAAATGACCTGATGCGAGTTTCCAAGAGAGCTGCTAACAGTGGTGTGTCACTGCTGACAACATCCCTGGTGTTTTCCAGGATGTGAAAACAGGAGCATATCTTGCAGGAGACAGGAGTAGCTCGTGTCAAATGAGAAGTCTAGGTGATGTAAATGGCAGAGACTGAGGTGTATCTGACAGCACAGGACTTGTTGAGGCCCAGTGTGAATCGGAAAGCACAATGTGCCAATTCATATGCTCTCAGAGAACAAGTCTGTCTACCAAGCTGCTGTGCCAGCAGCATTTGCCTCCTGGCTCCTTGTTGCCAACAGGAGCTGTGGTGTGAGGTGTGGGACCTTCCCAGCGCTGGAATGTGCTTCTGGCCTTGGTTCATATCGTGATCAGCCTTCCACTGCTGGTATGCAGCTGCAGGACAGAAAGCTGGAGTAAACTGGAGGGCAAAATTGGATAAATCTCCATAAAGGAAAGAGCAAGAAAGTGGATTTTTTTTTTGTTTGTTTGTTTAGAATAGAATATAATATAATGGAATCAGACTCATAGGAATTACTTGAGTTGGAAGGGACCTTGAAGATAGTGTAAGTCACTGCCACCTGTGCCACGGACAGGAACAGAATAGAATGGAAGAGAAGGGGAAGGAAGGGAAAGGAAGAATAGGAGTATTTCAACTAGACAAGACCTTCAACAATCATCCAGTCCATCTGCCTGACCACTCTGTGGCTGACCTAAAGCTGAAATGTGTTATATCAAAGATGTTTCCTGAGGGAAACTCTCTGATGTGGGAAACAAATAAGAGTGCTGGCAAAGGCAGGCTTCAGTGAGGCTTTCAGCATGATGCTGCATACATGTTTAGCTTTGAGTTGCTGGATGGAATACAGAGACAAGGCAGGTGTACAGCATTTATTTTTAGACAACTTCTTAGAAGAGAAGAGGAAATCTACATGCAGTGAAATTTTACACTGGCAGCACACCACAAAAATAATTTGCTTTCTGTATGCAAACAAATTCAAATCTGCATTTTGCAGTATTAAAAACAATGTAAAATGAACAGTTAGCACAAATAAGTCTCCTTATTGCTCAGTGGACTCTCAGCTCCATGTGATAAAGAATGTAGATGCCCATATGTTTAGATGCTGCAAAGTGAATATTTAGCCAACTGATCCCCAGAATAGAAGCAAAAATTTGAAGTTAAGCACTTGGGCCCTTCTAACAGCACACAGGCATGTAGAAAGTGTTGGTTAGAAAAAACTCTCAGCCAAGCAGAGACATGGCTGGTGCTAGCTAGTTGAAACACTAAGCACAGGCCTTTAAATTGTCCATCTAATGAGACCTAGCACCCTTGAAGGTTGTGCTGTTCTCCCAGGGATTGAAGCTAGGGCTGGTCCCATTGCTGAAGCAGAAGGTGGTGGCTGGAGAGCTGATGTGGACACCAGACATCACTGCCAGTGCTGCAAGAGAAGGAGAGAGCACTGTGCCTGCTGCCTGAGAAGTGAGTCACAAGTTCAACACTCACCTTGCTGCTGCACATGCGAAAGGAGAACTCTCCCATGGGAAAACCTGTGCCCTGTTGCTGTTAACTGTGGGAGGCAACAGGAGAAGAAGTCAAATCACTTACGTTTGAGCCCCAGTGCAGCTGGTGAAGGGCTTCAAACACAGGTCTTGTGAGGAACAACTGAGGGACTGAGGTTTGTGAAGTCTGGAGCAAAGGAACCTGAGGGGAGACCTCATTGCCCTCTGCAGCTCCTGGAAAGGAGGTTGAAGCAAAGTGAGGGCTGGTCTTTTCTCACATGTAACAAGTGACAGGACAAGAGGAAACAGCCTCAAGTTGTGTCAGGGGAGGTTCACATTGGATATTAGGAAAAAACTTTTCCTTGGAAGGGTTCTCAGGCACTGCAAGAGGCTGCCCAGCTGCTGGTAGAGACACCATCCCTGGAGGGGTGGATATTGTGCTGAGGGACATGGTTCAGCGACAGTGTCTTAGCAGTAGTGATGGGATTATGAGCTCAAAGAGAGCAGTTGGACTTGATGATCTCAATGATTTCTTCCAAACTCAACAACTCTGGTTTTGTGATTCAAAGGTGCATTGGCTGCAAGAGCAATCATGTAGAGAAGCTTCCTCAGGGACCCAGCACCTCCAGCCCCCCAGTACATCCATCTGCTGCTGGTTTACTGCATTCGTGCTTCCTCTGCTTTTCACACTTTTGGGTGTTGTGTTAGATGCCAGTGCCCCACCAGTGCCTGCTGGCAGTCACAGAAGGATGCAACCATGGCCACAATTTCTTAATTGCCATTCTCCTTGCGGTCACAGCTTGCTAAAATACTCCTTCATCTTATGGGAACAGTGGTGTCAGATCTGGAAAGGAAGTCTGTGTGGTTTCACAGGAATTTGCAGCTAATAAAATGGTAATAAGGAAACCATGAGAGAAAGATCACTACGGATCTGAGTATTTGATGACTAATCTGGTCAATGTGGTAAAGCAGACGTGATTTACAAAATGAGGTCAGCAGTAATCTCTGGTTGTGATAACTGAAAAATAAAGCTACACTGATGGTATTTTTGGAATGAGATAGAGGAAATTTTGATGGTGGCATTCAAGAGTCACAGAACAATCCTATAGCATTAAAATATACTAATAAAGTGCTGGTAGTGCTGTGGCTGCCAGCTTCAGATGATGTGCACACAGTGTTTGGGAAAAGCAGTGTCTGAGCCCCAGACCTGAACACTCCTACTGTGGGTTATTGTGATGCAGATTGATTACATACATTTGCCTGAAATCAATTGAACTTGCCTGGTTTGAAAATCTTGTCTGCCTGAAGGGAGATTTACCCTTTGGTGAATTATTGTCAATTATTGTGTCCATTTCTGGTGTCCCCAGTTCAAGAGAAACAGGCAACTGCTGAAGAGAGCCACAAAGATGCTGGGGAGACTGAAGCATCTCTCTGATGAGGAGAGGCTGAAAGACCTGGGGCTGTTTAACCTGCAGAAGAGCGGCCTGAGAAGGGACTTTTATCAATTCTCATCAATAGCTAAAAGCTTAGGGTCATGAGGATGTGGCAGGGCTCTTTTCAGAGGTGCCCAAAGACAGGACAAAGGGCAATGGGCACAAAGTCACAGGAGGTTTCCATTGAACTTAAGGAGAATCTTCTTTGCTGTGAGGATGCTGGACCACTGGGCCAGGCTGCCCAGAGAGGCTGTGGAGAGATTTTCAAAACCCACCTGGATACATTCCTGTGCACCTTGCTGTAGGTGACCCTGCTTTAGCAAAGGGGTTGGACTAGATAGTCTCCAAAGGTCCCTTCTGACCTCCACCACTCATGATTCTCTGAATCACAGAGAACAGCTATTTCCCATGTATAAAACAACAGCAGCACCAGTATCTATTCAGTTTCTTGACTCCAATCATTGTTCCAAACAACCATCACTCTTGTGCCTGAATTACCTGTTTCTGGCAAATATGGAACAAATTGTGTTTGGAATCAAAATATGATTCAACAGTCAGTCCTGTGAGTTCAAATATAACTCAAGTGAGAAACTGGAGTATTTTACATTTACTGAAAGAAGTCCCTGGAACACTGAGGCACCTGTGATTAGTCAAGCTGTTCTTCAGGAATCTCAAAGATATAATCAACTCCTTTGAACTCCCAGGTCACATCAAGCATTGAACTGCTTGCTTCTACATGGAGGCTATTCTAGAGAGCACAGAGACCAGAGTTTGAAAGCTTCTTAGATGTTTTCTTCCGATTGATTTCGTAAGAAACATTTGCAGGTCTTGGTTTCAAAGGGAGATCAGCACCTACCTGCTCCAACCAGTGTGGTTCTACATTTCCTGCACGTAAAAGCTATGGCAGGATTAAGAAACAACCCCAGACTCCAACAGCTCTGCAAGATCCTTTTGAAACATGCATTTCAGGTCTTTATAAATAATTACAGAGAGGTAGCATGCCAGAACCTGACAACCTGAATATGTGAAGGCACCATAAGCAACCTCTAGACTTTCCCAGGCTTTTGCCAAATATTTGAACAGCACTAGCCCCACAAATTGCTGTTATTTTCCTGTAATTCATGTTGTGTTTTCCTCAGGTTGATAAGGAGATGTCTTACCAGAAAGTATTTTATTACAGTTGTGAACAAGTATTGAGGATTCCATGGCATTACTATGTTTTTTATGAAGGCACCATGTATCTTTTGGCAACCCATCTCATAGAGGATATTAGATTAGAGCAGTAAAAATATATTAAAGGCCAGACCGTTGGGGTGAATTAGAAGTGGAAACATGCACTCACCTTATCTGTTTGCCCTTTTTAATGAGGCAAACATTGCTGAACCTCATTTCAGTCCTTTCCCTTCAGATAAACCCTTTTTTTAACACCAGGGAAGTTAGCCTGATTTCAATCAAATGTATATAAGCAATTTCCGTCACGTTGGGAAGAAAATCTTTAGCTGCTGCATGTTCAAGACTTCGTAAGTCAAGATAAGTTAGGGCAAGAAAGAAATTTGCAGGACTCACAAAACTATTCAAGGCACTCAGTAATTAGATTTATACTCTCAGACATGGGGGGAAAGACAAGCTCTAGGCATTTTGGAATCGTTCTGTAGAGGTCAACATCCTACCACTTGGTTGCATATGCATGCACAAAAGAGACTAGGAGCACAGTGGCACACAAAAGGAAAACATTATGCTAGATCTCTTCTTTATAGTTGCACACAGAATGATGAAAGGCAGGGATTTTTTTTTTTTTTATAATTTTGGTGGTTTGTGGGTTTTGTTTCTTTTTTTAAATATTGAGAAATGATTTTGTTCAATGCTAAGCCGTTCATAGGAAAGGAAGACCCTCGAGGTTAGAGAAAGTGTTGTCACTCAAATCTGTTCTCCCAAAGAGCAATCGCTGCAGTCATTAATGTGCCTTGATCCGAAATCGAGTTTGACATTAAATACTGCTGGAAATGTTCAGCAGACAGTTAAAAGGTAGGGATGGATCATTTTCTCATGTAACGTGCTGAAAAGCTTCCCTGTGCATTCAATCATCTGGCTTCACAAATCCTAGTGGTGCTCTTCTGAAGCTGTTATGGAACATATTGGTTGCATATTTCATTTGTTTCTGGCAAGAATAATTAGATGAATGTTTAATTAGGAGTGATTTTCTTTCATGAATCACGGCCAGCTGAATGACAGTCCATAATAACCAATAATACATAGATCAGAATAACTCTGACTTGCCAGTCTAACAAAATTGCAGGTACTTTAGAAATATCCCAGCAGAAGGATAAATCCCAAGTCAGTGTAAATCAAAGAGTCACTGAAGTTGACAGTATTGTTTTATTAGAAATCTCTGAAGGATCTGGGAAAATGTATTGAAATATACTTCAGAAAGCTCTCTGTGTCATCACACTCTGCAGCTTGGATTCAAACACAGATGAGGAGGAACGCACCGTTTCCCCTCAGGCCACCAGCCTCTCCCTGGACTCAACTTGTTTGTCCTCTCATTTCTTTGGTCCCATTTATCTCTCCCTCCATGGGATGTTTCCCCATCCACCTGGGCTGAACAGCGTCAGGACCCCACTGATAAGGAGGAACCACTTTTTTTCCCCCCTTGGTTAACCAGAGCGGTATGGCAAGGACAAACTCCACCTCTGCTCTGCATGCGCTGTCACCTTTCAATAGCATCACATGGGTGGTGGAATGCAGGTGACCTGTTCATGAAAAGGAACAGAAAATCTCCAGCAGACAATTGGAAGAAGTTCCTTACTATGAGAGACTGGAACGAGTTGCCCAGAGAAGCTGTGAATGCCTCATCGACCAGACTCGATGATGTTTTGTACAACCTGATCGAGTGGGAAGTGTCCCTGCCCATGGCAGGGGGGCTGGAACTCAATGATTTTTAAGGTCCCTTCCCAAGGCATTCCATGATTCTGTGATAAGGAGAGCCCTAAAAATATCTGTGATGAAGGACAGCTGAACTCTTTGATCCTTGTGTAGGGCTGTTCTTCAACTTGGTGTCACTCTTGTGTACTGAAGAAGGCCAACAGCTGGTCAGAACTGGATTTGGTGACTCATGAGTTACATGTCTATGTCATTTAGGGAACTTCCGTAACCTGTCTTTTGTGAAGCACCAAGTAAAACAATGATGCAGAGATGTGGTGCAGAAGGACATGCCTTGCTAGAGCTAGAGAATGGTTAGACTCTATCCTGTGCAACCCGCTCTACCAGAGGGGTTGGACTAGGTGATCTGTTGGCCTCAAGATGCACCACAGGAGTTTTAGATTAGATATTAGGAAAAAAATTCTTCGCCGAAAAGGATTATCAGGCACTGCCCAAGCAGGTAGTGGAGTCCCTGGATGTGTTTAAAAGCTGTTTGGATAAAGTGCTTAGACATATGGCCTAGCAGTTGTGTTCAGGGAGATGTCAGGTTGTGCTTGGACTTGATCTTAAGGTCTTTTCCAATCAGGTGATTCTATGATTCCAATCAAGTGATTCTCCAGAGATCACTTCCAACCACTATCATTTTGTGTATGTCTTTTCCAACTGAAAGGATACTATGACTCTCTGCGTATGTTTTCTGCAAGTGGAAAGATTCATGTCCTTCTGTGAAGGAAATTCAGTTATTTAACAACTCCCACTTTACCCAGTTTTTCCAATTAACCTTTTTTAGTTAGTAGGACCAATACATACTCATTCATTCCCAGTCATTACCAATTACTTTGGACCATGTAGCACTTGCTTGCTCTGGGGTACCAGCAAGGAAACAGTAATTAACTGAGATAGTTGCTGCTTTCCCTTGAAAGCCAAAGAATAGGCTTATGCTCTTTTGATAACTAATAGGCTTAAATCAATGTAATGGATTGAATAAGAACCCCTGATAACAGGCAGACACCTCAAAGCCTTCACTGTGAACTTCTCCCATTACTTCACATCTGCAGACAACAAAGATAAATGAAATAGCAAGAAAGAAACTACAAAAGGGTAGAGGATGAAATCTGCCTAGAATCAAAGACTAAGCTGAATGATCATTTTGTAATGAACACTCATTATAAGTCTTCTGACACGTGCAGAAAGCTTTGCACACTTCAGCTGTCCTAGGGGTTAGACCCAGGACACAACCCACATTAAACTTGAGCCTCAGAGGCTCCATGTCTTCTTCCAGCTGACTTGTCCCATATCAGTTCCACTAAAGGCAGAAAGGGTGGCAAGGGCAAGGTATTGCTGTCCTTTGCAGAGCCTGCTAAAGACATGGAGTTAGACTTTGCAAAGCAGCTTCATGGGCTTTTGCAGACTTGAAGCAGGGACATGTCGGCTCAGTAAGATCACAGAATTACAGACTGCACTGACTTGGAAGGGACCTCTAGATATCATCATTAGTCTCCTGTAGGAATCTGAGGTTGAATTCACACCTCTGACATCCAGGCTGAGTAGCTTGGTATTCAGAAATGCTGTTCTAGTTCATTTGATGACTGTTTATTACTCTGTTTGCATTGAATCTTCCTTTGATTTGCCTGCTGCCTGGTTGTGTTTCAGTCTTTCAGCTGGCCAAATCCTGTCTGCTTCTACAAAGTCCTTTTATTCAGTACCTTATTGTAGCAGGATCAGGAAATCTACCTGATACTCTATAACAAATATTTGTTCGTCCTATCTTATACTGGACCAGGAGCACTTCGCTACTTTGCAGAAGTCTTGTGAAGGGTAATCAATAAGTACCCTGAAAACCTCAAAGCTAGTGAGATAAAGCCAAAGCATAGAATCACGGGATGATGGTTGGATTTGATGATCTTAGAGCTCTTTTTCAACTGAAATAGTTCCATGACTGTATGATAAAATCATCTGATTCTGAGATAGAGATATAGAGAATCACAGGGATTCTGTAATAGAACTATACAATGGCCTGATCTTAAACACTGCCAGAGACAAAGACTCCACAACTTCCCTGGGCAAACCATTCTAGTGTCTCACCACTGTCACAGCAAAGTTCTTCCTGACGTCTGAACTAAATCCACCCCGCTCTAGCTGAAACCCACAGCCCCTTGTCTTGAATAAGAAACACCAAAATGGATAAAAGTTAATACAGCAGTCTGGAGGCTGAGAAGAGCTATGACAAGGCTGCAGCTTGGAGCAGAAGGTGACAGGGAGGAATACAGAGCTGTGTTTAAACCTTTTTGGAAGGGTACCTCATCTCATGAATTGACAGAACTGTTGCCATGTGAAAATGGGCAGGACATATATTTACTAGGTTTTACTTCTTGTCAGCTGCAAAGGGATGACTTGGGAAAGCTCCATGCAGTGATTTACAGCTTCTGCTTAATTTTGTTTTTCGGAGATGATGAGGAGGGAGGAGGGAGGAGGGAGGGCTGGAAGGGAGGGCAGTGATCTAAAATACAACCAACCAGAACAATTACAGAGCTTTATAAGGTTAACTGAGTTCTGCCCTCAGACAGGAGGGAGGCAAAAGAACTTATTTATTGCCTTAGATTGCCTCTGTCTACAAATCTCAAGCACACTTAACTCCACCCTGTCTTCTGGGCAAAAAGTAACTGGCATTAAGTACATACATTTAAAGCTTAAGTAATTCTTACCTTAAGGTAAGCCCAGAAACCACCCACTGATGGGGGTTGATTGCTACTGTTCATTACTGGGAAGAGGATTTGCTCCTGTCAAACT